>CATVIB010000202.1:48495-91413 GCA_958336395.1 Ctenicera cuprea
ACAATCCCCAAACATAGGATGGGAATGTCTGTCAAATATTAAGAATTTTAACCTTGGCAAAACAAGCATTGCAGCTTTAATAACTCAATTACAAATTAATTTTTGCACAGCGCTTCCGCTAAAATTTTAAGAAACTTCAAAGTGAAAAACAGGAAAATAAAAAACGACAAAATTTATACTTTACATGAAAATAAATAAATACTTGGGATTTGATAGTGTAATTGGAAATTAATTTTCAATCTGGCGCTTTCAGCAAAATAACGCAAAATCTTAATTTTAAAAATCTAACATGCCTACCCAATCTTGCTTTCAGAAACGCCTAATAACCGAACATTTTTTTAATGCGATAAAATTAATTAATATCTCGACCTTTCCACCAAAGTAAACGATTTTTGTTTGGTTACAATTTAATTAATGATACAACTAAATTGTAATTTTTAAATGACATTATTCATGCGTCGAATTGACTGCAGTTTTAATTATAGGTTGGGAGAGGTCAAATATCAAGGAATTTCACCTTGGCATCCTCCATCATAATTCAAAAGCATAGCCGTTTTAAGAGAATTCAAAATTAAAATCAAAAAAATTGCTAACACGGTCACGACTATACCTTAAAGGGCTGAAATTAAACATAATTGTTTTATAACTTAATAATTTAATTTCCATCACAACGTTAACATTAAAATTTTAAGAAAGTTGAAAGAATATTAAAAACGGCCAAATTTGTATTTTACACAACTCTAAGTAAATATTTTGGCGCCTCCATGAAAAGGTCTCAGTGTCTTCATTTTAAGTGAGTCCAAAATGGAGAACGTAAATAAAATTTTAAACGCACAATTATACCTACTGCTTTGAGGAATACTACAAAGTTTATTTCGTTGTACCTAGCTTAATTGTTAATGCGCTTACCTGTGATTTCTAAACGCACAGATACATCGCATCTTGAAATAAGAAGTACATTTTGCATAATGGGATTCTAAAAGTTCATTAGTCATTACTATTTAGTGTATTTAGTTATTTTTTTTTCACTGAAATTAAAAATTTCCATTAAGCCAAATTTCTTAAAATGACGATTTTGTTTCAATAAACATCGGTACTGTTTTAACACAATATAGTTTAAATATTGCTTTAACTGCCATTGCAAAAGAATTGCATACAAGTAGATACGTTCTTTAATTCAATTTTCAAGTTGCTGGTCTTTGTGAAGAGTAAATTTTGTACTTAAATAAGTGTCGCCTTTAAGTTGAAATGCCTACCCATCCTCGAAAAGTAGGGTGTTCAATTAGTGCTAGGTAGACTAGCAATTCGTAAAATTAGGCATCCATTCACGACGTGAATCGACCTTTGATAATTTATCGTGTAATCACGTGTGTCGGTAATCCCTACATACATCGAGCACGGCGAATGCTATTTTAGTGCGGCCGGTGATAGAGTGGGGAGTTGTAATAGTCCTGGTGCAATAACCGGCAGTGACGTTCTTCTGAGAGCAAAAGTTTAAAGATTTAATTATTTAAATCCGTAGCCGCAAAACAATATTTGTTATTGATGCGAGGGCATCCAGCTTAACGGATCCCTGTAAGCCGGGCTAACAGACCTTGCCCGGGGCTTATAATCTAATAATATCAACGTTGTAATCAAGGATTCTCCCCATCTCTATTCTCTCTTCGAATTACTACTGGGACTACATATTGTTCTGCAACCGTAAAAATACTACAGTCCAATGCGCGCAACTTGCTTAGTTCTAAGTTCTGAAGTTCGCTGTCATCACACATTCCACAGTGAAATGACTGCTAAACTCCGTCAGCGAAGACAATACAATTAAATTTTGTGACAAGAAAAACAATTGGAAAGATTAAATTTCAGTATTTCGTATCAGCAATTAAGAAAGTAATTTGAAAAAGAGCTTCGGAAGCAAGCTCGCTTTCGCGTAGGATAATTTTAGTGTAACGGAGGCGCTGGAGATATGTGCGATAGGCAATTTCGCCTCGATCAAATGTATCTAGGAAATCCTGTAGTCAAGATTTACAAGGAATAATATTCGAATCTTTAAGAGGCATAAACGTGTTAAAGAAGCAAGAACTACACATGCATGGATAGCGCCGGGACAGCGGCGACCGTCAACCGGGGGACGCAGAGCATCTTCCATTATTCGCTCCACAGGATCGCAACCTCATTTTCTCGACCGTTGATTTTGGGTCCCGCCTTAGTGTTTCCGTCTCCTTTTTGTCATAGTTGTCGCTGACGCTGCTTGTATTTAGATTCCGCACAAGGACTACTCCTGATGGCCTCGGGGCTCGGCTAAATACTAAACGGCCTGCCGCATTACGAACTCTCTTCCGCGATTATTTTTCACTTGTCTTACTTCGTGAAACTTCGAGGATAACACGAAAAACATGAGGAGTACAAAAAAAAGTTGATAATTATTGAGACGATTCAATGGGGGAAGTTTAATGCCGAACAGCTTAAGTCAAATTGAGCGAAATTATAATCATAAAGTTAAACAACCCCTTTAATTAATAAGCATTTCCAAAATGGTTATAGCGAGCGCCAATTATGACAGCGGCGCATAACCACACGAGCGAGGTTTAATGGGTCCGGAGATAATATCTTGAGCGGCTTTTCTGCCTGTCAATCGACGGTCGCACAGTGATTCTGGTTATACATACACGTAGTGTTACAGCCGCTATTTTAACTATATAATCTTGTTACGCTGATACATTTTCGCACAGGATTTTATACACAGCGAATTGGCTTATTTGCATATTTATAATTTAGAATAAATACAAACCGGAAAACATCTAAGCATGCCCTGGCACATAGGTGTACATACTCAAATCCTTTGATCGCCGATCTAGCTTTCCTGTATCGCAAATGAAACTGCGATATTAAATGAAATACTTTATTTTGCCTCAACAATAATTATTTATTTTAACCTTATACGTATTTCGACATGTTTACATGTCATTATCAAAGGTAATAAAAAGTAAACAATTGATGTTGCTGTAGGAACAATAGAACTTGGTGAGTTGATCTTGGTTATCAGTATTTTCAGATGATTTGATTTCTCTCATTCCAAAACGTCCAATACGGGTAAATTTAAGAGATCCATTTTCTAATTCATTAAAGATACTGTTAAATATTTATGCATTGTCAATGCTTCATAACACTTAAAAACATATGTAACTACGTAAGTAATTATGCGAATGTTTATTATTTTGTATTTATATCTCTGTCTAGCGTAATCGACATCAAATAATTCCTAAAATAGAAGCACCCATTTTCCTTTAAATTGGCGCCGTTTTCAATTTAAATTTTCACACTATAAACTCCTCTACTGTAGAAATCAATGTCCGTCCTTAATTTCTATTAATGGTGATTGTGTATGGCAGGTTTGGTAAGGTAAGGTTAGTTTTATCTGAAACTTTGTGTTTTTGAAATAATAATAATCCAGTACCCCAAGGTAATAAAATAATTGTAGGTATTAAAGCAACTTATCCAGAAATCTGCTGAAATCCCATGGCATCTCAGCTGCAATGCAAATTTTAAATCTGAATTGAGTTATTTATAATTATCTTCGCCCACGGCGTCGTTTACATGATCTAACCTGCATTTCTATCTGGCGATCTGATCTGTCCCTGAGTAAAAGTTTAGCCCGATGGAAGGGATCCGTAACCTAACATGTGTGTTCTCCGAGGAGTATGACGTGGGATTTCCAGCTATTGACATGTTCCAATCATACACACAAACCGTAAAAATTCGTTTTTGCTTATTTTTATCGAAAACTGTAGCGCTATGTTGCACTTAGAAATTTGCGTCTTACATAATGTACGCGTAAATCTGTGGCTTCTAGTAGCGGGGGCACTTCGCCACTAAACTTTGAGTGAGGTGGAAGGTTTCTCGATAAACATAAATACTAACAAGCTATGCCCTCAGTAGCTTTTTGATAACAATAAATAAGCGAATAAAATACGTATCGTTATGGAAAACTGTAGCGGTCCGCTGTACCAACGAATATGCGCCTTATATAATAAACACATAAATATGTGGTTTTTAGTAGTGGTGGACCCTCGCCACTAATCGTTTAGTCAGGTGGAAGGAACTACGACTAACATAAAAACCGGTGTGCTATGACCTCTATTTTTTTGGTAACAATAGATAAGCGCATAAAGTAAGTAGCGTAGCGGGCTTATAGTAAATGTACATCCGTTCTCCTTGTCTTAACATTTAGTGACGACGTATTCAGTAATATTCTCGACGCACCTTATTTTTATGTTTGCGGGTTTCAATGTTTATGTAATAGTTAAGCAGTGTAATTGGTGCCTTGAATATATTATAACTCTTCTAATAAATTTACTAGTACTTGTCTGCAAAAAAAAGCGTGTGGCGTAGCCCGTGGGTTTTGCTTTTTTATTGTACAGTTTAAGATGCGCTTAACAAAGTAATATCGTATGAGCAATAAAATCAACAGCAGTTAGCAATTGTTTGCAAACAAAATAATGTGGCGTCGTCCACGGGTTCTGTTGTTTGATTTTACAGATTATGACGCGCTTAACAAAGGAATTTTATATTCATAATTAAGTCGCGTGTGGCGTAGTCTACGGGTTCTGCTATTTTATTGTAACGCTTAAGACGCGATTGACAAAGAAATGTCATATTACCAATAAAATCAGGTAGCAACTGTTTCTAAAGAAAATTTTATAAATTAATTTGGGACTGCTATAATTCTTGTAATGTATTCCAAAATATCTGGGTCAATGAATGTTCATGAATTCCTACCTAACGGATATTTGTAAACATGAGCCACGTTTGTGTTTCCATAATAAAAATGAATAATTCGTACGCAAACGTATGGCAAGCCGTTTTACTTTTTAATAAGTGTTATAAAATCGGTATTGCAAAACAAAGATGTGCTTTTTATTTCAGATATCAGAAATGCATTTTAGTTATTAGTAATGCACTTTGGATATCAGAAATGCATTCCTGGTATGAATGTAAATCATTACCAAAAATTACGTTTTACGAATTTATATTATGACTATGTTATTAAAAACGTTTAAAATATCGCATTACAATGATCACTTTGATGTTTTTATATATTGAATACATTTATAATTTCACAGTGATATTATAGAAAGTTAAAAATATTGCAGTGAAATCGAATACGGTTTATTTCAAATATGTGACTACTTTTATTATGACTGCGATATTAAAACCATTAAAATGTCGCTGTAAAGTTAAAAATTGTTGATCTGTAATATCAGGTACATTTATAATATTAGTGTGTTCCGTATTCAACTTTTTTTTAAATAATTATTCAGCTTAAAGTGATGCCAAGTAGTGTGCTGGTGGGTCTAAAAATAGTGTCATTTTCAACTGCTGTGGTGAGTGTTCAAGTCAAGTTATTGAAAGTATCAAATGTATAGAGATCTTTGTGACTCCGCCAGTGAAGCCAATTTTTTAATCGGGCAGGGTGCAAAAAAAACTTGATTTTTCTACGTCTCCTTCTTTAATTCCTATTCGGGGACTAAATCAAACGGTAACATTATCTAATTTAGGTACGGTTTTGTGTAAGTTGAGACCCTCTTGACATCTTCATCCGAATTTTGAAATAGAGATGGTCGTGATACTAAACATTTGCGGTCAGGTCCCTTCTAATATATGGACAAAGTTGAAAACATTCAAGGTCTGCCACTTGCGGATCCATTTTTTGAAGAACCTAGTGATATTGACATCTTGTTGTGGGCAGACATATACGCTCAAATAGTGACGCAGGGTCTTTCGAAAGGTAACCGAGGTGAACCTAATACGATTAATACTGCGTATGAGTGGGTTCTTATTGACAAAGTTGATTGTCCTTCCTAAAAGATGGTTAATTCTTTTTGGACATCTTTAAATGTTTTTTTAGAAGGTGCAATCAAACGTTTGTGGAAATTACAGCAAATTCCTCAAGACACTTCTTCATCTCACAAAGACATCATATGTGAAAACATTTTTCTTAATACACATTCTCGTAATAAAAGTGGTAGATATGTAGTGCAACTATTTTCAGAATCTACCTCCTCAACTAGGAGATTCTTACAATAAGGGTTTGCGTCGCTTTATCACTTTGGAATCACGCTTATTAAAAAATCCACCATACTCAATTTGTATGAAAGATTATATAGATTAAAATCACATGGCAATAGCTGCAAAAATTCGTGCTAGTAACGAGGTGCATTACATTTTTCATCATTGTGAACTAAAACCTGAGAATACTTCAACAAAACTTTATATTGTGTTTGACGCATCCGCCAAAACCTCAAACGGTGCTTCTTTAGACGATTTTTTTACGTTGGTCCACAACTACAAAAAAGATAGTTACAATTTTGCTAGCAATTCCGATACATAGCATTGTGTTTACAGCTGATCTCCGGCAGAAGTACCGTCAGATTCTGAGTATCAAAGAGACTATCAACTAATGTTATTGAAATTTTCTAAATTTGAACCTGTAGAAGCGTACCATCTACATATAGTAACATTTAGTGTGTCTTCCAGTCCGTATATAGGTTCTCCAGGTGGCTCAAGATGAGGGTCATAAATACCCACTTGTGGCAGAGGTATTAAAATCCTATGTTTATGTAGACGATGTCGTGAGTGGTTCAGATTCACCAGAACAAGCTTGTGAAGTTTAATCACAATTCCTGTGAAACACCAACAAACTCATATGTTTGATTCAAAAAGATGTCACAAACTTGAAAATACTGGGGCTGCAGTGGTGTCCAAACAAGGATTCATTTTCTTATAAGGTGGAACCCGTCGATCAGCCTTGTTCAAAACGTAATGTGCTCTCAGAATTAGCTAGAATTTACGATTTATTGGGTTTTTTCCTCTCATAACTTTGTTTAGAAAATATTTAATGCAGCGCTTGTGGAGTGTGGGTATAAACTGTAATGTTAAGTTTCCATCTAAGAATCTTGACCGCTTATCTATTTACAAATCACAACTTCCTTGTTTATCTGGATTACGTTGCTTTGGTGAGTGGTCATGGACGATGTTACAGTTTACGAGGTTACGAGGCATGGGTTTCGTGACGCATCGCAAAATTGGTATTCGGCTGTGGTATACCTTCGTCAAGTCTCTTGTGGTGGTTCAACCAAGGTTTTTTTTTGTGCGTGTCAAATCTAAAGTATCTCTTTTAAAAAGTGTATTCATACCTAGATTGGAGTTGTGTGCAGCGGCTTTATTGTCTGACTTGATTGAGTTTGTACTTCACACATACAAAAATTATATTCTTGAAGATAAAGTTTACGTATGGTTCGATTCTACTGTTGTCTTATCATGGATCAAGTCGTCCCCTCACAGGTGAAACCAATTTGTTGCTTATCGAGTAAGTCACATATAGGACAAGGTTTCTCCGATGTTGTGGAATCATGTGAGTGGTGTTGATAATTCAGCCGATAGTGTATTCAGGATGGGCGGTCGCCTTGTCCAGATGTTATAGGTGTTTTCTTGTGCGTTCCGTCTTAATAATTCCTTTTATGGTCGACCTACCTCCTAGCAGAGTATCTCAGGTTAACCCTTTTTCTCACAGTGGTGTAGATTCCTCTGGCTTTTTTTCTTATTAAACTGGGAAAACGTAGTGGTGTTTAAAGCATGCAAGCTTGCTTATATTTACGTTTCTGTGTGTTTTATTAAAGCAATACATTTAGAGTTAGTATCTAACTTATCTTCCGAAGCTTTCTCAGCTGATTTACGCAAATTAGTTGCTTGCAGGAGTAGATGCAGCGATCTTTATAGTGATAGTGGTACAAATTTTGTCGGAGCCATTAGACTATTGACGTCTTATTGCAAAGATTTCGCAGATAATCTCGGCATTAAATAGCATTTTAACTTTCCTGCAACGCCACACTTTGGAGAGTTGTAGTAGGCGGGAGTTAAATCCGTAAAATCACATTTAAAATAGTTATCAGACTTCAAATTCCCACTATGAGGAGTTTAATACTGTATTAACACGAATTGAAGCGGTTCTCAGTTCTCGGTCTTTGTATGATATAAGTGGATAGATCCTAACAATCTTACAGTTCTTACTTCTTTCTGCACACTTTCTAACTATGAAACCGTTGTATGCTCTACCTGATCAAAACGTCACGAATTTGAAATTAAATCGATTGAATCGTTGGCAATTAGCGCAGAGAATGCACCAGGACTTTTGGCGAAGATGGCACGTCTCTTCAGCAACGGAATACGTAGAGTTTTCAACAAAAGACTCCGTCAGAAGGATCTTTGGTTGTGATCAAAGATGAAAATCTTTCTCCACTACGGTGGTGCCTCAGAAGAATAGTTAAACTAGTATATCTAGGTCGTGATGAAGTACCTCGAGTGGCACATGTGCATACTAGCAAGAGAGTTTACGATTGTGCTTTAGCAAAATTATGTCTCCTCTCTTCACAATAATTTTTTTATTCTTATAGTTAGTTTGAAGAAAGTTGTATTGTCTTTTTCTTTTCTTTTTCTAAAGTGTCTTTTTTTGGTGGGCGGAATGTTTCGTATTTAACTTTTTTTATGGTTTTAATCGTAAATCGCCTTACTTCTTGCTGAAGAATGCAGGGCGCACTGATTGCCAAATGGGGTAGGTGTCTCTAATTTAGTAGATTGTAAAATAGGAATCTGCACCAAAAGAAAGAATTTGTTTGTCGCTAGAATTTAAGGGTTTAATAGTATCGACCGTACTTAAGGTATTGATTTTTTAGATCATATGTTAGAACAAATGGCCTGTAAAATCAATTTACTTTTAATTTAACTTTTTCTTATGACAGGCTTAATATAAACGCATACCACATATTTTAGATCTATTATTTTCAATTTCACTGTGATATTTTTAACGTTTTTAATATCACTGTGATAATGTAAATTACCACATATATTAAATCAACAATTTTTGATTACTCGCCGATATTTTTGTTTTTTAATATCACAGTCATATTAAAAATGTTTACCACATATTTTAAATGTTTCAAATTCACCGTAATATTTTTAACGTTCTTAATATCACTGTCAAATTATAAATGTTCCTAATATTAGAAATCTACAATTTTTAACATTACAGCGACATTTTTAATTCTTTTAATATCACCGTCATAACAGAAATATGTTCACACATTTGAAATAAAACATTTTACTGCGATATGTTTATCCTTATAAAATATCACTGTGTAATTATAAATGTGACAGATATTAGAATTCAACAAATGGCCATTTTAGTGCGACGTTTTGAACGTTGTTAATAACACAGTCATAATATAAATGTGTACCATGTAATTTCTGTAAATGATTTTTGATTTGTGAAAAAAATAACATTGTGATATGGTGAATTACAGAAAATAAATAGCTAAATGTTTAATTCAGTGGCACTTTTACCAATTACTTAAAAGAAATTGTACGATAAATTATATTGTCTAATGTTAACATCAGAATATTGAAACGTTAAACTCTCCACTGCTACTATTTATACAGTTTCTGATTTTAATATTACTTTTAGTGTATATTTGGAATTTTTGCTAATGCTGATATCAGAAACTAGTTTGTGTTATCTGAAATCAATTTCAGATATCAGAAATGAATTTCTAATGTCTGATATTCATTTCAGATATTATAAACACAATTCAGATATCAGGAATTCGTTTCACACATTTTTAGAGAAAATCGCAAAAAGTAAACATTTTAATACTATTTTCACCTTTCTCATTAAAAAGTAAAACGGTTGTCGTCTAAATATTAGACACTCACCGCGTTTATATATTAGATAGGTGTTTGTTTTATTAAATTAAATTAAAATAGCGTTTAATATTATTGTTCGCACATATCGTTTGATCCCGCTTTTTACGAAAAAGGGAAAGTTAGTTTTGGACCGTATTATTTTTTGTTATAATTACCAAAAACGTTAACCTCCTTTACTCAATTTGAATCAAACCTTATGTACAATCGATAATATTGAAGTCTATTATTCTTAAACTTTGGCGACAAACAAATTCTTTTTTATTAGCAAATTACTACATGACGATCTACTGAGTCAACAACACGTAACCTATTTAGCCATCAGTTCACACTGTATTCTTCAGCAAGAAGCTCTATATTCTCAATTTCACTGCGATAATTAAAATTACGGGCGTATTTAAAATCAAAATTGTTCAGTGATATTTTCCGTATTTTTAATATGACAGACATAATATAACCACAGGTTTTAAATATAACATTCTCAATTTCAGGGTGATACTTCTAATCTTTTTTAATATTACTACGTTTTTCATAACACAGTCATGTTATAAATGTGTAAAACGTAATTTTTGTTAATGATTTACATTCATCCCAGATATCAGCAATGCATTTCCGATTTCTGAAATGTAGATTTGTATAAAATTGCACCGTACAACGGCGTTGTACTGCAAAGCGAGAGAGCTGATGAACAGGGAACTGCCCGGTGCATTAACCGCCTGGGACTAAGTTGGAAAAAATCGATATATTTTAATGTTGAAAATAATTCGTTTGTAATAGAAAAAACAAAATTCTTCATCCAAAAATTGGGCGGGAGGAAACTAACTCCTCTAAATATAGCTGCACTTACAAATTAAGTCATGAATCTTATTTTACGAGTGCTATCAGCTAAAGACAGGATAGTTAGGCAAAATAAAGCCTCAAAAAATGCAGGCAAAAACGTATACAAAATAAGATAAAAAAACCTTAAAAAAAAGCAAAGAGGCACCGAAAAAGCAAAAAAGATACCAAAAAAAGCAAAAAAACGAGGAAAAGAGGAAGTCAAAAGCAAAAAAATTAAAACGGCAGCATCGCCTGAGGTTAGAAAAAAGAAATTTAGTATAACGAAAACGGATATAAAATTACAAAAGCACATATAAATTCCATTTAATTATAGAAAAACAGACTTTATTAACAACAGTTTGTAGATATACAATAGGTGCTAATCTTTCTGAAAATCCTTAAAGCTGCACAATGTTGAACTGTCATAGTATCAGCATATACTGGCAGGTACCTGTTTTTATCAATTTTAAAATTACAATGAGACGCATTTTTATTAGTAGATACGTTAGAAGACTTATTTGGATTGTAATGTCACATTACAATCCAAATAAGTCTTCTGTAAAGACCGAACCTTTAGTCGCAGAAGAGCAAAAAATTTTGTTGAAAATCAGTAAGTAAACAAAAACCATGGGCGTGCTTCAATCCATTAAGTTATACGTGAAACAAATTGGATCAGAGAACTAATTTTTCGGATGAGAATTTACAAAAAGGTGTTGTTGTGTACGCAATTCTTAAGTTTTTTATTCAACGGTGGTTTTCTGTCCCTTATGAATGTTGATAGCCCAAACTTTTCTTTCGTAGAACTTTCCTGTTGTATTAATGAATTTACACGTTCTATTTTCATTAATTCGTGGTTCATATTTTACATTTCAATTAAAACAAATGTTTTTGCAGTTTCATAAAATTGTTTTGTGAACTACTTTTGAAACTCATGACCATTCCTATTCTACGCTTATGAACCTTGTTTTATTTTATTCAACTATTACATAAGCTTTAATTCCAGTTGACCAAATAAATAATAACTACCTGCACAAGCTAAAATGAGGTCAATCATAAGGATGTGTTACCATTCTAAGCTCCTAAATAATTCGTTTAAAAGTTTAGGTATGCACCAACTATACATTTAAAGTAATAACGACAAAATTGCTTAATAATTGATTGCCTCATAATTTAGATACTGGCAAAATACTATCCGGACTATAGGCCTAATTAGTTACTGCTTCAGCGATAAGAGGATTAAAAATTGAAGATAACCAGAAAGAAAGTTACTTATTAACAAATACCTTTCTATTTATTTTAAAAGTATGAAATAATATTTGTTTTCTCATAAATTTCTAACAAAAATTTAAATAAAATTCTAGAATTTGCAACCAAATTTAAAAAAAATTTTAAAATTTAAATTTTTAACGCAAAAGATACTAGATAGGCAAAATAACAAAAAATTAAATAAAAAAGACAAACAATTTGAAACTGTCAAAAAAGGCTAAATAAAATTTGAATTTTTGGAATGTAAACTGTTAAACGGGTTTTAAATCGGGTCTGCGTTAAATTTCTCTATCTATAAAAAAAAGACAATTTGCCTAACTATCCTGTCTTTAACTATGACTCGTGACCCATTTAGTTTAAACAGAAATATTGTATCGTGCCCTGTTTACACTACAAAAATTCTAGAAAAACGTAAAACACTGATTCAAGTAAGTCGGCCATTGTTATATCGATATATCGCCCATCCCTGTTACACACATACCCTTTCGCTGCCTTCCTATTTTACGTATATTTAAATTAAATTTGTTTCTATAGTTACTATTCCAGAATTGGTTAACATAGAAATACAAATATTACCATATATAAAGCGAATATTCCATGTCCATAAAATTACGTATTACTTCATACGCCATATTAACTTGCCACACTATAATCTCATCTGTAGGCAATGATCTAATTTCGTGCTAATTCTTGTTTTCCTACTACTTCCTCATTTTGCAGGTAGGGTTTTTCAAGTTCCAAAACTCTCTTAGAAAATATTTCCCGAATGAAAGACAATTTGATGTCGTTCTGCCCAGTCTTGACACGTAATCAGAATCTTATAGAGGAAATTGAAATAACCCGGTTGTTTTTTTAGCGAACTCTGTAATTTAACAGCTAATCTAAACTTACCTATATACAAAAGTGCTTAATTTTAGAGTTAAAGCGTCTTAAAGTAGAAGTTTATAAAACAATGTATATGTTAAATCCGGATTCCTTCCACTCCCCACTACTCGGACCCATATATTTAGCAGTCAATTATATAAGGACTATATTCCGACCGCTATGGTATTCTCGTAAAGATAATCTTACGGGACCGAAAAACTAACGAATATATAAGAGAAAGGACAAAATTAAAAAACATAGCAAGAACAGCAGCATCTTTGAAACGGAAATATGCTGTACATATAGCAAGAGGGGAAGGAAACAGATGGAACAGAAAATCCTACAGTGGCGGCCATATGCGATTAAACGACCAAGGGGAAGACCACCCATGAGGTGGGTGGACGATATAAAACTAACGGCAGGGCTAAACTGGATACAAGTAGCATCGAATAGAGAACGATGGAAGATTATTGAAGAGGCGTACATCCAAAAATAGACTTAAAGCGTTATCGAAGAAGAAGAAGAAGCAGATGGTATTCTACAAAAATAGACAAAAAAAAATGAAAAATCAACTTTTACTTGAGGGACCGGCGCCCGATGCGCTGACCTTATTCCATCGTGGTCCACACTGCGGACGACTCAGCGGGCCAGAACACTCGAGAACACCGGGAAACCTATTGTGATACGCACTTTCAAAAATGTGTTACAAAATGTCATACAATATTACTAAATAATACGGTATTATTTTCTTCAGTACATGTACAGGTAAAAGCAGTATTTTACAAATAACATTACAAACAAAATTAGCTAATACATTTATTAAACACATACAGTCCTCTCAGGTTTCCGTGCAGCTATAAGATGGAATGAACCGGATTGATTTTGGTTAGCGTGTGTTGACGCGGTTTAGGCTATGTTTACAAATATATACTCTAGGAATTCATAATCAGAAACCACTCTTCATTGACTTAAATATTGGGGGACTCTGTCTGTTACAATAACAAACGGTTGAATTTACGATTACAAGAATTAAGGCAATAGCAAATAAATTATAAAACTAGCTAAACCTGCGGACTACACCCCACGCACAAAAAAAAGGGAGAGCACAGCCCACGGACTCCACTAGCTTTATTTAATATCTTTAAGACGGTTTGAGCTATACCTTTGAAAGTTGGGACAGAAAAATGATTTTACACAAGACATAGTACCACGAATTTGAAAAGTCCAATTACGAATCAATTCAATACATCGAGTGGCGCATGCTTTGTCTTCATTTATTTGTAATCTTCAATATTTTCCTAAAATTAGTTATATGTTTAAATAGCTTGATTAAAAATACATCAAAACTGCGTGTTTTATTATATTGCCAGACCAACCGTTACAGAAATATTTGACATTAAAATGTTCCGTTTGTTTAAATGGGCCTGAAATAAAAGCAGAAATATTAAAAACTTAAGCGTGCCCTACCTTTAATTCCCAAACCGAGCCGCGACTTAATAGCACATGATATACTTTAGCATGTGTTAGGTTTGCTAGAGTTTTTCTTGCTTCTATTCGTTTGTTGTTATTGGTGTCTGTGTTAAGTTCTAAATTTTTGAATTGTATTTAGTTGTTAGTTTAAATATTTCAGAAACATCAAATTAGTTATCAATTAAATGAGTCATGGTACCTTTAATTTTTTAATTATTTAAATTTTTATTACAATTCTTACACATCTTGAGGTCAAATATTTCTGTAAATGTTGATATGCCAAAAAAAAAGAAAGAAAACCGTTTTGGTGTATTTTGGTTCAAGCTATTTAAATCTCTAACCAGTTCTAGGAAACAAATGCAGATGCAGTGTGTGTGTGTGTGTGTGTGTGTGTGTGTGTGTGTGTGTGTGTGTGAGTGTGTGTGTGTGTGTGTGTGCGTGTGTGTGTACGTTTGTGCGCGTGCGTGCCCCCGTGTAAACGTGTACGCGTGCTCTTGTGTGCTTGTGAGCTTGTGTGCTCGTGTAGTTGTGTGCGCCAAGTGTAAACCATAAAAATCGTGTAATATTTTCGAAAATTACTAAATACGGGAGAAATTTTTTAAGTCTACTAAATATTTAACTAAATATCTAAACATTTTGTTATTTGTAAATAGTTAAACATATATTTAAATCTCTCAGATATTTAATAAATATTTTAGACATTTATGAACAGACGGACATTCAAATAAATATACAGACATTTAATAAATAACTTTATAATATAAATAGTCAGCGATATATAATTAAATCTCCCTTACATTTATTTTAATATTCAAACATTTACCTACACTGCCAGAAATTTATAAATGTATGAATATGTAGCTAAATATCTGGTTGTTTACGTAAATCGCCAGAGATTTATAAATGTCTAGACATTTAGCTAAATATACGAACATTTACGTATATCGCCGGCGATGTAATAAATATTTTGAGACATTTATTGAAGAAGAGAAATATTATGAATTTTGAACGTTAGGATTTTTTTCTATATTTTGTTGCTATAGGTTGCTATTACTGCACTTGGAGTAGAGATGGGCAAAACGAATTGTTGTGTGAATTGAATCATTTGAATCAGTATCGTCAAGTGATTCGTTCACTACAATACGCGTACTAATTCAGTAGTTTTTATTGAACTTCGATGCACGACTGCTTTGCTGATTGCAGCAAGTCGATAGTAATTTCAAAGCAATACTTTAAAAATAAGTTAATTCCAGAATCAATTTATTTGTCATAAATTGATTTTTCTATTTAAAAAAATGTTGTTCATTTTATAACATGATTAAATACGTATATCTTCTATTGAACTATTTTATGTATGCAAGTCAATAATTAACATTGAACCCGCTGTTGCATGCAGCGCAGAATAAAATACTGATATTGATAAGTAAATCATGAACGAATATTTCTACTTTCCCATACTTCTACGTAAGTAAGGAATGATTTCTCGCAAATTTTCGAATTTAAAAGTTTAATGGAAATAGGCTTGTTGGGGTCCAAGAAACCCAAAAAAGGTTTTTAGAAAATGTCTGTCTGTGGGTGGGTGAGTGAATGGGTGCGTTCCTTTCCCTATATCTCCGAAACCCTTTGACAAATTTTTATACATTTTGGCGTCTGAAAGGTTTGTAGTTGCAGGCAGTTCTTTGTAAGGTCGCTAATCGGAACCGGAACCTGAAACGGAAATTTGACCTGTTTTGTGGTATAGATTATTTTCTAAACACTTTTTGAAGTTTTGAATGCATAACCTTGTAGTGCATCTAAACAGATATCAAATAATTTTTTCCCAAATGCCGAATTTTCAAAATAAAGGCCGCTGCGAATTTTTGAAAATTTTAAATTTAATGCTCGATTACTCAAAAACAAAATATACAATCAATACAAGTTGTTATATTATTTGATAGCCCTTAATAGCTATAATCAAGTATGTAAAATTTTTTTTAGCAATATGAAAATTGTAAATATACTAGCGACTCAAAATTTAGGAAATAAAAAAAAATATTCCTCGAAAACTGCTCACGTCTTTTTTTTTTGAATTTCCTAAAAACAAGAAACTTGTTTTTTACTAATATTTCAAATTTTACTCTGACGCCCTACAGGAATTTTTGAAAACTTTGAAATTGACGCGTTTTCTGGTTACGTGATTTTAACTACGCCTGTCAATTAGCTTTAATAAAAAAATATTTTTAAATAAAGTTGTAATAATTTTTTATGATCCAAGGTCGGGAGCGCATTACCTATCGCTTTTACGTAATCGGCGAACCGTACGTAACCAACGCCTTGGGTCTGAAGCAGCTTGTACCGGCTGGAGATGACTGGATGTAAATTTTAATCAGTACTTGACGCGACAATATTTAAAACGTTAAAAGTATGGAAAAGTACCAGCGATCTGTTTCGCCAATTTTTTGTTGGTTATTCTATTCATTCGAGTCGCCTTTGGAATTCGTTTATTTCGAAAGAATAGCGCAGAAGCTACACATCTCGAGCTTGTAGCCAAACAAACATAAAATTGTTAACACTGCAGACACAATTGGACGCGACAGATTCCTATATTATTTCTACCGCCAATGCATTGCATATTATTTTTGTTTGCCTACGAACGCAGTTGTAGCAACCTATAAAAACAAAATATGAAAGAATTCCTAACGTTCCAAATTCATAATATTTCTTCTTCTTCAATAAGTGCCTGAAAATATTTATTAATACTCCGTTGTTTTACGCAAATATTTAGCTAAATGTCCAGACATTTATAAATCTCCGGCAATTTACGTAAACAATTATATATTTAACTAAATATTCATACTTTTATCAATCTCTGGCGATTAAGGAAAGGTTCGGATATTTAAATAAATGTCCGGGAGACAATCCGGAAGAAAATTATATATCGCAGACTGTTTATAAACAACAAAGTTATTTATTAAATGTCTGTATATTTATTTGTGTGTCCGTCTATTTATAAAAAGCAAAAATATTTATTAAATATCTGAGCGATTTAATTATATGTTTAGCTATGTACAAATAACAAAGATGTTTATTAAATGTCCATATATGCATAGGTGAGTATTGGTCGGAGGATTAATTTGTAGATGAGAACAGTGCACTCAGTTGTAAGGTGGGATTTGCGGTTTATTAGTAGATATAATATTGGCAATCTGGTGAGGCACTCGTGTTTTTTATTTATGTGGTACTCCCAAATAAGCTTGCATCTAAGTAAATGGCTAAATATTTCACTGCCGAATGCTTTGGGTTCCGTTCTGTTTCATCATTATTTACTCCGATTGTTGCATGTTTAATATAACGCTTAAGTGTGAACATTTTTGCTTGACATTTGCCTGGGTTCATCTTAATTTTCCATTTGTTAAACCATTCACATATAACGTTTATGAAATTTTCTAGGTGTTTTATTGCTGTTTCCGGAGTGCCAGTCCGTGTTGATATAGCCGTATCATTGGCATGCATGGCTGGTATTAAGTTGATCACGATAGGCAAATCATAGACAAATACGTTAAATAAAGTCGGTTTCAGTATGCTCCCCTGGGTTGCCCCAACTTTTATGGGTTTGGTACTGGATAAAGTAGTTTACTGAATAAAGTAGTTTTAATCCTGACTCCGAATATTCTATTGGTCTAGAACACAGGTTTCCAAACTTACTTTGCCTACCGTTTTTTTTTAGATAAAAAATTACCCAGCGCCCCCTGAAAATCTAGGTTCTTTAAGTGACCAAGCAGAAAGATGCAGTGACAAATTTGCGTTACTGTATGCATCTATATCTCTACCTGCGTCCTACAACATAGTAAGAAAAGGTGTTGTTTCAAATAATATACGATGAAGCTTAAAATTATAATTAATTGTAAATAAAACAATTCTTAACTTCAACAGCTTTTTTATTTTTGCCTTATACCTATTTCAACGAGTTTACACGTCATTATCAAAGGCAAGATAAAAAGTAAACAATGGTGCTGTAGGAACAATAGATCTTCATAACTTGATTTTGGTTTTATATATCTATCTGCGTCCAGATGATTTGATTTCTCATTCCAAAACGTCCAATAACAGTGAATTTGAGGGATCAATTTGTTTATTCATTAAAGGTGCAGATTTTAAATGTTTGTGAATTTCAAATGCTTGTAGATATTCAACTTACGTTTATCATCACAAAAGTGTAAACATTTTATAGTGTTATTAGATGTCATTGAATGCTTGTGTTCTAATAAGTGTTTAGGGTAATTGGATTTATGGGCGTGATTATACTTGTACCAACGTACGTGTTCCTTGTACCTAATATCAAACATTCTAATTGTTTGTCCTATATAAATTACAGTGCGAGCAATTAAATTTGTAGATGCCTGATTTTAGTAAATTGTCTGTTTTTTCTTTAGCATTAAACAAAGCGTTTAAAATGTGTTTTGTTGTTTTAAAAGTTATTTTACATTTATTTGTTTTGCTTATAATTTTGACAATTTTTTCTGATTTATTGCCAAAATATGAAATTGACACGTATTTCATTTTATCTGATAAAGTAGTTGGATAAATTTTATGAATAGCTGTTTTATAATTTTTCTCTTTAATTAGTGTATCAATAAGTTGATACACAAAAATTAACAATACAATAAAATTTACAACTTACCCTTCTAAGAATTATTTATTTCACTAGGAACTCCTTTATCTTAACTACCCTCTAACAGGAACTTGAACTTGACTAAATGTGGAACTGTGCAACTGCCCTATAATTGCCAATGCTGGACTATTAAAAGTAAGTGGTGAAAAATTTTGATTGTAATAATTGGATAAAAATTAATTGCCTTGCATTAGAAATTGGAGTGCGTTATCAAAACTTATTTCTTTATCTAAAATATTACCTACTTAATTATTGACAAATATGCAATATTGTAAGAAATATATACTACGTTCTGCTCTACTTTATGAAACCTTGTTGATTTTGCATATTTTTGATATTTTCTTATGAAACATGTTCTGAATTAATATTACAAACAGTTAAAAAAGCTGTTGAAGTTAAAAATTGTTTTATTTACAATAAATTAAAATGAACTTCAACGAAGTAAAGCTCGAACTTATAAATTAAAATTAAAAAATTGTTTATTGAAATCGACCATTGCGGAAAATTACTATAACGAAAGATAATATTAAAATATAAATCACGAATAACATAAAAATAATTCTAATGAGAAGGATGAAGCTGGTGCGCTGCTATTAATTTGTTATTATTTGCCTCTATCTGTCAGCAGCTTTCTTAAATCATAGCGCTTCGTTATTTGCAGTCGGTTTCTTTTTTTAGTTAACAAATTTATGCCCGCACTGAACCAACGTTCCACTAAATCTGATAAAGGAAAAGCAATTAAAAAACTTTTGTACTATGGCATATAATCCAGGATAAAGTGTAGGTGTCTGCTTTTGCAGCCAGAACTGTCAGTAGCCGTCTTTGAATTTAAATTTTAATTCCTCATTTGTTGTTAGTTCTATCAGTTCTTCTTGTAATTTTGGTTCTTCTGTATTAGTACCTAAAAAGGGGTCCAAAACCCAATCGGGTATGTTCATATTAAGAATATCTTGAAATCGTTGATTGAAGTCAGAATGGAGAGCCCGTAAGTGCTGACAATAGGTTGCGTTTGTACAGAAGAAGTTTCGCCACCAGCGCGGAAATAACAATTTTTGTTTTGATTAAATTCAACTCATCGCCTTGGAGCTGTAGATTTGTTTCAATAAATTTATTAAACAAGTCTTTCAAATAAGCTATGCCATTTTTGGAGTCGATCAATTTGGCTCGTAAAGCATTATCATGGTATTCTAGGAACTTTAGCACAGATTTAAAGAGTTTATAAAACCAATCCAAATAGGCACCTTTTGATAGCCAACGAACTTTTGTATCATTGTCATTCAATACATTGCTTCTGATTTTGTTGATTTTCTTAATGACATAATATAATGATTTATTTAGGCGTTTACTCGGATTTTTTGCAACTAAATGTTGCATTTTGTGTGTTTATTTGAAAAATAAATAATCCACATCACTACGACTTTTTATATTACACAAGAGATGAAACATGTACGAACGGCTTTTTAAAATTTTCTTATCTTCTCTTTCCGAAGATTTTCACCGCTTTCTATTTTTATTCAACGCCCCCCCCCCCCAATTGCACCTGAGGCTACTATCGCCTCCCTGAATCGTTTCAGTGCCCACCAGGGGGCGGTATCCCCCACTTTGGGAAGAACTGGTCTAGAAGAAGTGTATTATCTGTGTTAAGTAGGCCGTTATGTTTAGGTTCATCATTTTGTATAAGAGCCTTTCTTGCCATACCCTATCAAAAGATCTCTCCAAATACAAATGCAGAATTGCAGTAAATTTCTTTTTCTCAAATACCTTTTTGATCGTTTCAGCTATTCTGAGAAATTGAGTGTGATGTTCGGAAACCAGTGGTGACGAGAAATTTTTTTTTGAACATCTATGTTTATTTGCAAGCTGTCCTAAGTGGTCATTCAGCAAATTATGTGACATTTAGTATACATGACATGTGAGGCTTTGTCCATTGACGCAGCCTCTTAAGTTCATCTTAGCCTAGACTAAGTTATTTTGTGACTACATAGAATTAAAAGAACTTAGACTAAATTAAATACTTAAATCTAATTGAATCTATTTATTAGGTCCAAAGGTTTAAACTTCTTGAGTCTACGCACTTCACGTTTATTGTCTAGCAGGTTTGCAACTAAGTTATTCGGGTGTTTACTGAGTCTATCACGATATTTCACGCAGCATTTGGTTATTTCTTCCTTGACTGTGGTCATCCTTAGGCACGATGGATCATCTGGTTAGGAACGTACTATGGAGCGTTTACAATGGTTCGCAGTACTTTGGACTGAAATCGTTGCAAAATTTCTATGTTGGAGTTGCTTGCTGTCCCCCATAATTGGATTCCGTAAGTCCATACATTTTAATATGGTCTTGTAGAGCAACAACTTGTTCTCTAGGGAGAGTTGTGACCTACGGCCGATTAGCCAGTACATTTTTCTGAATTTGAATCCAAGTTGCTTTCTCTTAGTCCAGATGTGTTTTTTCCAGGTGAAGCGACGATCTAGGTGTATACCAAGGTACTTAGCTTTCTCCGTTTGTGGCAACTGTTGGTTGTTTAGCGTCACTGCTGGGCAGGTTTCCTTGCGCATAGTAAAGGTCACATGGGTGGATTTTGTTTCATTCGCCTTGATACGCCATCTTTTCAACCACTGTTGAATCTTGTTTAGGTGTACTTGTAGGTGGTGTGATGCCATAGTCGGGTCAGTATGTGATGCCAGCACTGCTGTATCATCAGCAAAGGTTGCAACCATCGTAAGTCTTGTCGTAGGCAGGCCAGCTGTATATAGGAGGTACAAAATGGGTCATAGTACACTTCCCTGTGGTACTCCGTAGTGAGTTGAGTGTAACGGTGAGTATGCTTCTTGTTGTTTTACAAGGAAGTGTCTGTTTGTAAGATATGATTTTAACACTTGGTAGTATACACATGGCAATGAACTCTTGATTTTGTATAGCAAGCCATCGTGCCATACTTTATCAAAAGCTTGCGATATATCTAAGAACGCACCTGAGCAGTATCTCTTTCCTTCAAAATCTCTTCTGATTTTTTCAGTTACTCTGTGTACTTGTTCTATTGTGGCATGTTGTTGGCGAAACCCAAATTGATGATTTGGGATTAGGTTATTTGCCAATAGTAGTGGTCTCAATCTTTTCAGAAATAGTTTCTCACAGACTTTTGACAAAATAGGCAGAAGACTGATTGGTCGATAGGATGTTAATTCAGCAGGAGGTTTTCCAGGTTTTGGGATAAGAATGATCTGTGCTACTTTCTACTGGATTGAATAAGATGGTGATAAATTTCATACCTTTATCTGATAGTTCTTTTAACACTTGATCTGTGATTAGATCGTATCCAGGGGCTTTCTTGGAGTTCAAACCAGTCAGAATTGTTGCTCGTACCTCTCGCACTCTGAACTTTCAATCGGTAAGCTAATTTGGAAAGGCGCCTCCAGGAACTGGTGTATGTCACTTTCTTCTTCCTCTGAGATCTCAGCCGAGAAAAGTTTGAACACATCTGCTAAATAGTTAGCGAATGTCACGCCCTTTTCTTCATCCTTCCTTATCCAGTGTCCGTCTGTTGCCCGAATTGGTGGAATGGCCTGCTGGGGTTGTTTTAATCTTTTGGTGGCTTTCCAGAGAGAGTAGTCCGTAGCTTCTGTAGGTGATAAGTTCTCCAAGTAGCTTTCGATCACCTGGTTTTTTAGAACATACAGTAGGTTTTTCAGATCTCTTACTGCTCGGCTGAATTTTTGTTTGTCTGCTGGGGCTCTAGTGTTTTGCCATTGCCTTCTAAGCCTGCGCTGTTCGGAAATCTTTTCTTTGACAATTGTAGGGCAGTTTTCGCGTTCTTCGGTCTGCTTCTGCTCTGGAGTAGCTTGCCAGGCTGAACTTTGGATGGCTCTGTTAAGATGTTCTACTGCACTAGTCACATCTTCCTCCGATTTTAAGGGAATCTCTAGTGATAGTGTGTGATCTAGCAGACTTCTAAAGACTTCCCAGTTCGTCTTTTTACTGCTGAGAAATGGAGGTATTTCCCTTCTTATCACCTGCAGGCCAAATGTGATTATAATTGGGGAATGATCAGACGAAAGATCTAAACATGATTCGGCTTTAAGGTAGTTTCTAGCAATACCTTCTACTACGTAGAAATCAATTAGGTCTGGTATTTTATTTCTGTCTATTGGCCAGTGTGTTGGTTGTCCCGTGGACACATGGTACCGGTTGTTGTTTTCCATTGTTTTTAGAAGTTCTCTTCCTTTTGGCGTTATCAACCTCGAACCCCATTCGGTGTGTTTAGCATTGTAGTCACCTCCTGCAATAAATTTGTTGCCAAGAGTATTATAGAATTGTTCAAATTGTTCATTCTTTATGTTATATCTTGGTTGGCAGTATACCGCTGAAATAGTCACTGGACCTTTCCAATCGTCTATTACAATGGTAGTCGCTTGTAGGTGTACCTGGTTGGTCAATTCGTGGTGTTTTATATGGTTTTTTACTATGATAGCTGTACCGCCGTGTGCAGTGCCGTCCGGATGCTTAGTATCATAAATCGAGTAGTTTGGTATTTTTATGTAACTTCTGCCAGTGAAGTGTGTTTCAGATATTAACATTATGTCAATATTTTGGTTTGAAATAAATGATTTGATTTCTTGTCCATGTTGTGACAAGCCATTGGCGTTCCAAAGAGCGATTTTAAGGAATTGAGACATTATGATTTTTTGGCGCACAAGCGCTGTTAATAGGTTTAGCATGGTTTCCATCCGTTCCATGGGTCCCTTCATCATTTGCTTGAGTTCAAGCATATCATTTGATTGTTGAGGAATTATAGGCAGTTGTGGTTGCATTAAGTTATTGGCGAATTGTACTTGTTGCGTATTTTCCCTTGCTCGTCGGGCATATGAAATGCCTGGTTGTGTTTGATGATAGAATGTCGTATTGGTTGGCTGGCTAGATCTGCAAGCTTGTTTGTTTTTGTGTGGAAGGAAGTGCTTCTTTTGGAGTTCCTTGTAAATAGTGCATCCTTTGTAGTTAGCTGGGTGGTTACCTTCGCAGAGTACGCATTTCACGTGATTGCTCTTTTCTTTTCTTGGGCATTCAGGAGTCGAATGGTTGCCTGCACACTTGACGCAGCGTGGGCTTCGATTACAAAATCGTTTGGTGTGTCCATACCGCTGGCATCTGGTACATTGCGGTACTTCTCGTTTTTGGTGTGGTGGTTCAATCTTCACTTTAGAGTGCAAAAGGTATTCTACGTTATAAATGTCTTTATTGCTGTTGTCAGGACATAGTTCTACGTAGAATAGGGGCAGAGGCTTTTTGGTGCCTCTCTGTCTTATGTTGCAGATGTTTACTACGATGCGACCTAGTTCTTCTATTTCCTTTTTTAAGTCAGCAGTATCCGTTGTTGGGTGTAGATTTCTCACTACGACTCTAAAACTACCTTCTTTTTTGTATTGGTACGTGTGAAATTCAGTGTTCTTTGCATTTAGGGCTTTTATAATTATATTAAAATGTTCGGCAGACTTTGGTTGGATTTTAACCTCAAAGTTATTAAGTGCTTTAATTTCATACTTATCTTTGGCAATGTCCTCTAGAAGTTTCGTGAGTGGCGCTATATATTGTACTCCAGCTAAAAATATCGGTGGGAGTTTAGGCTCCTTTTCAGCCTTCTCATCTTTGTTTTGATCTTTTAAATTATTTTGATCTTCTGCATTCTCGAGGGGTGTGTACTGGTTGGAAGTGGCTACAGGAGTGTTTAGCCAATAATCATCTAGTTTTAATTGTTTTGCAATCCTAAGGGGCTTCTCAGGGCTATCTTTTCTACCTCGTTTTTTATTTTCGACGATTTTCCAATCCGAATCTTCACTTGGCAGTGGCGGGTATAATGCATTATATTGATGCGTTGCTACTGGGGCCATCACTGGATGTGGAATAAATTGTTGCATTTGTGGTGCATACGGTCCTGGCGGTTGTGTAAATTCTACTTGCGGAATTTGGTTATATTGGGCCATTGACGATTGGTTTGTTTGCGTTAAATGCAAGGTGGCATAGTTCTGAGCGTAGGCCATCGGCCCGCGCTCGCTTGTACTTTGTTCACTTATGCTATTTATATAGGTCATTCGCGGCCTTCAGTAATATCATTTAACACTTGATTGCACACGCGGAAGAGCTATTCGATACGTCCTTACGCTTCGAATATCAAACGATGCATTTTGTGTGTTTATTTGGAAAATAAATAATCCACATCACTACGACTTTTTATATTACACAAGAGATGAAACATGTACGAACGGCTTTTTAAAATTTTCTGATCTTCTCCTCTTTCCGAAGTCTTTCGCCGCTTTTTATTTTTATTCAACGCCTCCCCCCCCTCCCAATTGCACCAGAGGCTACTATCGCCTCCCTGAATCGTTTCACTGCCCACCAGGGGGCGGTATCGCCCAGTTTGGGAAGAACTGGTCTAGAAGAAGTGTATTATCTTTGTTAAGTAGGCCGTTATATTTAGGTTTATCATTTTGTATAAGAGCCTTTCTTGCCATACCTTACCAAAAGATCTTTCCAAATCCAAATGCAGAATTGCAGTAAATTTCTTTATCTCAAATACCTTTTTGATCGTTTCAGCTATTCTGAGTGTGATGTTCGGAAACCAATGGTGACGAGAAATTATGTCGTTTTCTAATAGCTCATCTTGTAGTCAAGTAACGAGCAACTTGTCAAGGAGTTTGGCTAGTGTTGGTAATAGGCTAATAGGCCTATAACTGCCTGGGCAGTGTTTAGGTTATCCAATTTAATAAATGGGAATTGTATTGGCATTTCGTCAAGGAGAAAGAAATATCCTAATCCCAGACATGCGTTACGTATTGAAGTTAGGTAAGCCACCGTTTTCATAGTTAAGTGTTTTATTATTTTATTAGTTATTAGATCTGGTCCTGGAGACTTACGTTTGCGGAGGCGTTGTATGTAGAATTTGAGTTCTTAAGAAGAAGCAGGGAATATTTCTGCGTTCTCTTGCAAGTGGAAATTTGCGACTGCATTTCTTACCTGGTTCAAAACGTGTGCATTATATTCTCCTCTATTGGGTGTAAACACCTGCTCAAGGTGCGTTGTTAATAAGTCTATTTTTTCTTCTTCTTAAGATGAATAAGCAGAGTTGTTTGCTACCAAAGAGTAGATAACGTTCGGTTGTCGTAATTGTCCTTCTTGCAATGAGGGATTAGTAAGTTTTTTCATGTAAATACCCTACATCTCTAAACAGTTCTAAGTTAGATGTGCTGTAATTGTTGTGATTAGATATATAAAACTAATTATTTTGAATAAGTATGGTAAAGTACAGGCAAAGTGCTTCGCCCATTTTGTTGTATAATAGTCGGCGTCAAAAGAATTTTTTATTACTTCTCAGGGGGTTGTCTGGTAATCTATGCGTACAAGCAAGCAATGTGTTAAATTCGGGTAAAATGAAAAACCTGGTTTTGCAAATTTCATTTAAAATAATTATTTTAGGCTTAAAATAACTTATAACTTACACAAGCTAACACATTTAAGAGATTTTTCTTATCAAGCATTTCTATTGATCAACATAGATCTAGCCCGTACTTTTAACCGACGTACGCAGGTTAGGTTAAAATATGTTCTTTAATTAGTTCTTTAAAGCGGATAATTATGACACCAGCTTTACAATATCAGCCGCCGCCTTCGCTAGAATAGTAGGCGTAGTGCGATCTACAGTCACTAGTAGCGTGTAAAACTTTTACATTAAAATACTTTTAAATGGACTGTGGTTTCAAGCTGCTAAGCCAAATTTTGGTTTGATAATGTGCTCTCAAACAATGCTGTTTTAAACTATTTTCTGTAGGAGGCAATTTATTTATTGTTTCGGATACTGCAAGCGTTGATCTTACAACATCGCTGGAAGATATATCGCTGTTGTTAGTGTACAGTTTAAACAAAATTGTACATATTGTTAAACAAATTGTCATTAAAATCATTAACACTAACATCTTCAAGTAATTTGTAGTAAGACAAGAATATCTCCCAGCAAAACTTTTTTCCTATTCTATCAAATTGGCTTGTCGTATCACATCGAGTTAATGTATGAGAAGGGCTCAAACTTATATCGTGAATCGCAATAAAACGAGGTGCATTTATGCTACCAATTTTCATCCAAACTTTAGGTTTTAGCTGGTCTTTGAAATGGGCTAAAAGTACTAAATACATCCCTATCTTTACAGTCAATTATGCATCTCGTATATCCAGCTTTTTTTAGCAGACAAAATATGTAGAAGAATCCTCGTATCTGCTTCGTCGTGGTTAGAATTTAATAAGTTATCTTCAAGTTGAAAAATTGTTATATAGTCTAAAACAGAAACGAAACCTCCACTTGTAGCAAACTCTATGGCAATAGTGTTCGAATAAGCTATCAGCTGGTTCGATAAGAAATTTATTAACGGTTTTTTATTAAATATGAAGTGAATAAATAAATTCCACTGTTGCGGCAACGGTGTATCAGTCGTATCTTTTACTCTATTAATTGTTGGGCCGGAGCTTCCTTTAATAATAGTAGAATTTTTGATTGATCTCTCTTTCTATTGATCAAATACTACATCTATCCTTTGTGCATTGTACTTGTTTCTGAATATTACCGCATTAAACACATTAGCATAATTATTAAACGTTTTGGTTCCTGCAGGCTTACTTAAACTCTGTACTATAGACATTGCATCAAAAATTTGGCACGTTCTTGACTCGCTTTTTGGTAACGCTTTTACAGTTGTCGAATAAGTTTCTATGATATTTCCAAAAATGCTTTTATTAGCAGGAGTTGGCAAAACCCCATTTGTCGACAACGCCATTGGGTACGATGTCAGCTCATGCTTGCAAATATTGCTATGACTGAGGTTTCTTCCCATTTCCTTAGCTGTCAAAATCCGTTGTAAAAACGTGTCCTTGTGAATCTTTTATTTTATTTGATTTTTCTAATTTTGGTCTGGATTTCTGCATTCTCTGCACATTTTGTTCTTTAAGGGGTTTGTAAAAATCACTTGTATTAATTATCTCCATAAATTTTCTTAGTGCTTCTTCTCCTTTAACTGGGGCGTTTAATAAAAATAAATCTAAGTTTTCACCAATAATTTCGTTTGTAGAAATGCACATTAAATTATCTTCATCGCGAGCAAATTGAGGGCGGGATGATAATTGGTTAGCCTAGCAATGAAAGACCAATTTTATGTATTCAAAATCATTTTTATTTTTCAACATAATCTCCTGAAAGTTGAATACATTTTGTCCAACGATGCTCTAAGTCTTTGATCTCATTACGGAGCGTGTTTTCCTCGAGGCCTCCAAAATAGGCGTCAACCGCGGTCTTGACCTCTTCATCGGATGAAAATCTCTGTCCACCTAGAACAATTTTCAGCTTAGGGAATAAGTGGAAGTCAGAAGGAGCCAAATCCGGCGAATGCGGTGCGTGTGGAAGCAAGTCGTACTTCAATTCGTTGATTTTAGACATGGCAGTAACACAGGTGTGAGGACGAGCATTATCTTGGTGAAAAATGATTTTTTTACGCGCTAAACCTGGCCTTTTTTGACGAATATTTTGGCGTAGCTGGTCCAAAAGAATAGCGTAGTATTTGCCATTTATCGTTTTTCCTTTTGGAAGATAATCGATCATCAAAATCCTTTTTGCATCCCAGAACACTGATGCCATGACCTTGCCAGCTGACTTGAAGGTTTTTGCTTTCTTTGGAGCCGATCCACCAGGTTCTGTCTATTGCTTTGATTGCAGTTGCGTTTCTGGCGTATAGTAGTGGACCCAGGTTTCATCGGTGGTGCGAAATTGACGGACAAAATCTGTGGTATTCTTCACAAAACGGCCCAGGCACTCTTGGGAAAACTGCATTCGCACACGTTTTTGATCGAGTGTAAGCAAACGCGGCACCCATCGCGCGGACAGCTTTTTCATACCCAATTCTTGCGTTAAAATATTGAACACTCGCTCTTTTGAGATACTCACAACATTAGCTATTTCAGCCAATTTCGGTCGTCTGTCTTTCAAAACCATATTATGGATTTTGTTGTAGTGACACTTCTTGAGCTCCCAGAACGGCGTTCATCTTGGATGCACGTACGACCCCGTTTGAACTCAGTCAGCCAATTTTTTATGGTCGCATATAATGGAGCACTGTCACCCAATACACTTTGCATCTCTTCAAAAATTTCTGCACCTTTTAAGTGCAAAAATTTAATAAAAGCACGATGCTCAATATATTCCATTGTTACAAAAACACAAAACACGTTTTCTCTAAACAGCTGCTAACAACAAACTGTTTGACAGATGGCCTCCATATTTTCAGTGTTGTCAACTAAAAGATGGAACTTTAAAATTATGTATAAATATATTACATGCTAGCGCCACATATGTGGAGGTTAACCAATTATCATCTCGCCCTCGTACTTTAAATCTATTAAACTGTTTTTGTAATGTCATCACAGCTTCTTCATCTAACAAAATTCTTTGGGCTTCAGTCTTTATATTTTGACTTACTGGTTCAGGCGGATTTGTAGTTTTGAGGGAAGATTTAAATGAATCAATCATTAAACCGATTTCATTAAAACTCAGAAACCATTCGTCAAGTCTTGTGCTGTTTTTGGTTAACTCCACAATACCACCAGCATCTTTAGCAATTTTGTTAACCTGTTCTATTGCTTGATCAACTGAAATGGTATTAAATTTTCCTGACAAGCGGTTAATTACGAAATTCTCAGAATCGATTTTTTTTTACTTCAGGAGCGTTATACGGTAGATTCAACATGTCAATTACATACGCTCTTCCCCATCGGGACTAATTTGGATGGTCGTATGAAAAGAACCAAGGAAGCATTTTTCTAAAACTATTTTAGTGAAGCTCCCAGTTGCCGGTTCTTTCACGGTATACGAATTCTAGCAAAATTTCAATTAAATTATGGAGGAAGCCCAAAATTTAAAAGTTGCAGACATAATTAATTCTATATTGGCATTACGGCGTATGGCGGAGTGTGCATTAGGTAGCCGACAGAAGTGGGACAAGCGACAAGCGTGCGTCAGACGATCGAGGACGGGGGCGGATAAATATTGCTAATTTTTGCAATATTCTACATTTAGTTAAATATATCGTTTAATACACATTTTCAAAATATAATTTAAAACTATTGCTTTCCAGACAGAACGACGCACATTTTATAAAGAGTAAGTTTTCCCGCTACAGGCGACTATTACGGACATATTCGATTGTAGAGCGAAAAAAATCCGGAAAATAACCAATTTTTGGTGGACCTCGAACCGAGAAAACGACGATTTTGTGTTTGAGTTGTCCATATGGCACGCGCTAATTTCATACATTAAATTTTTTTTAATATACATATAACACGTACGGACAAAATTTGATATTTGGCAGTAATATGCTTTAGGACCTGATGTTTCTCGGTACGTTGTTAGTTTGAATTTTTTGATTTGTGCCCTGGTGCACAGGACGATTTTTTGACTAATTATGGATTTGGAATCCTTGACGTATAAGCAACAATTCTGGCTAGGTTAAACATTTTAACCTCGAAGAGCCTACTAACTCCTTAATTAAGCGACTTTTGGTTCCGCGAGCACTCTACTGTAAGGCAATTACTGAAAACAAAAAACATTTAAATTTTCAAAAAAATTTCAAATCGAAATATTTTTAATATTTAAAAAATGTTCATAATTTCTAACTACTTTCAACATTAAACGATTTTATTAACAATTTTAAAATTTCCCTAAAAATTCAAAATTTTTCAGTTTTGAAAAAGTTTCAAAATATTTACATTTACTAAAATCTTAAAAATCTAAAATAAAAAGTTTTTAAAAATTGCCAAACATTTCAAATATTCACAATTTTCAAAATTCTCAAAATTTTTTAAAATTTCTTAAATATCTTAAAAAATTTTTAGTTTTCAACCATATCATTTGAAGAGGTTTTATAAAGTTTAAAAATTTTATTTTTTTTTAATTTTAACCGCTTTAGTATTTTATTATTATTTAAATCTTTTCAAAATTTTAAAGTTTTTAATTAATCAAAATTTTCAATAACATTCATAAACTTTCACACTTTTGTAATGTTTTCAAAATATTGAAATTTATTAAATGTTTAAAAAAAATTTTAAAAGTTTAAAAAATTTTCAGCATTTTCTAAAGAATCTCAAATTTTCAAAAATTTTTAATATTTAAAATTTTTAAAATTTTTCAAAATTTTATAATTTCAAAAATGTAGGTAAAATATTTAAAAAAATTCATAGTAGTTAAAATTTTTAAAAAATTTATAAATATTTCTAGAATTTTAAAGGTTTTCTAAATTAAAATAACCAACATAATAATTAAACCATCGTGTTGTAACACATAAGGGAACAGAATATTATTTTTTCTATGAAATAATAACCGTCTGCCTGTTTGCTTTTAACACTAAAACTAAACGGGTTTTTACAGTATACAAAACAACTTGAATATATTTTGTTTAGGACGTTGTAAGCATGTTTGGCAGCTGGAAAAATGGAGGATCATGTTTACAAATTCCACACTGCATTGTCTAACATATCGGAAGCTCCAGTTCAAATGGCGAACTAGATAAACCCTTGGACTATGCTTTACCCTTTTCTATTACAAACAATGGTAGCAAATTTATCGAAAAAACTATAATAATATACTCTGCGTCGCGATGTAAGACATGTTACTTGAATGTGCGGTTATTAAAAATTGAGACAGAGAGAAAGAATCCGGATTTAATATATAAAATAATAAATAACCTGTGTCGAGGTGTTAGGCATGTTACTGAAGGCGCAGTCACTAAACGGTTTGCCAGGAAGAAGAGATCCGGATTTTATATAGAATATAGACTAGGTGTACAATTATGCGACGAAATACCAATTAAAAGCTATAAATACGTCAGTGTTAGGTTACTTACCAAACAGCAGGATATTTCCCGTTTACGGGAAAGATGGGATCTGGTCGAACCCTTGCCAAGATATGCTGGATGGCGTGAAGAAAGCGCCCACGCCGGACCAACTCGAAGTACGAAGTCTTATTTTTTAACACAAATAACGATGTTAACACAAAGCGATGACCATGAACTGCGTCGATGCTAAAAAACTCGAAGCCCTCTTGGGAGGGTGGTAAGGAAAAAAATTGGTGGGAGACGGATACAGCGGGAAGTGGGTACTAGAGTGCAAAGTAACACTGCAACTTACGTACAGTAACTTGCAAGTTTCATAAAAAATTGCAAATAAAAAAAAACACGAATTACAATGAAATAAAATTAAATTAAACTTAACAAAACCGCCCACCAAAATAAAACGTATTTGTGTTTGATTTAGCAAGTGGTAGGGGGGAGCGGACAAATCTTGATCACAGGTCGTTGAATAAGTAAGTATTTGATCTTCAACTACGCGAGAAAAATGTGTTTTGGCTGATGTAATTCGAGCCTCCCAAATTCCGCCGAAATGTGGAGCGGATGGAGGATTGAAACGCCATTCAAGGTGTTCCGATTCGGCTGCTTGTTGCATATAGATTTGAAGCTGATGTTGGGCACGTACGAAATTAGTTCCACAGTCACTGTAGATCTGGGTGCAACGACCTCTACGCACTATAAAACGCCGAAGGGCTGCTAAGAAAGCTTCAGCAGTAAGATCGGATGTCTTGTATGTTTTTGCTCCTCTCACCTTTCCCATGGTAATGATAAATGGGCCACCATAATCAACTCCAACACAGGAAAATAGCTTAACTTGATTTACCCGAACTGGTGGCAAATTGGCCATAAACGGTTCAAGGCGAGAAGGTTTAGTGCGAAAACAACGGTAACAATTCGATAAACAATGGCGTATGGCTCGTTTAGCCGATAAAATCCAAAAATTTTGTAATAATAAAAATTGCAAGGTTTTAATTCCTGGGTGCAAATGTTGTTGATGAGTAGCTTCGATTATGAGTTCTGTGAGGCGATGGCTACATGGCAATAAAACGCGATGTTTTTGGTCGTACGACAAAGCGGAATACGACAAACGACCGCCCACCCTGAGCAAACCGCCTTCGTCAAGGAACGGGTTAAGTTTTCGAAGAGGCTTTGATAAAGTTTGTTTGGACTGCAACGCATTAATGTCGTCCAAAAACTTCAAATGTTGTACGCGCTTTACTAACACTAACAAGGCGCGATGAAGTTCATACGCAACGAGGGCACCGCGTCGTTTCTCATGAGGATTTTTTGAATTGTGATTAAACCGTACACAGTAAGCAACAATTCGTTGCAGTTTGCGCAAAGACGAAAACCGAATGAGAAGATGATCAAAAACTTCTCGGTGCACTACGGTAGCTAACATCAATTTTATTTCTTCTACTGAACTCGAGGGCTAATTTTCTAATTTGGAAGTTTGTCAGTCAGAGGATGGCCAACAATCTTCGGACGAGAAGAGCCACAAAGGACCATTCCACCATAATGGATGGTCAACAAGATCAGTGGGTAATAAACCGCGAGAAGCACAATCCGCAGGATTATCAAACGACCGAACATGGCGCCAAGACCGAGAGGGAATTCTTTTTTGTATATGACAAACGCGATTACTTACGAAGGTTTTCCACCTGCGAGGGGGCGAATTTAACCAAGATAAATGGTTTGAATTGGTGTGAAGAACGAATAACATCAAATTAGACAATAAGAATGCTGCACATAATTCTAACCGTGGTATAGAAATGCGTTTTAGTGGGGCAACTTTAGATTTTGCGCATACTAATGAGATGGTTACGTGGTTTTCATGGATTGCGCGAATATAAACCACAGATGCGTAACCCAGCTCGGACACATCACAGAAGCCATGGAGTTGACATATTTTAGTGCCGGGTAGGTGGATATGACGCGGATCGTGTGCATTTACAATATGCGACAGTTGCGAACGATATTGGGCCCAACGCTCACAAACTTCGGCTGGGGGTGCTTCATCCCAATCAATACCCAGACACCATAAATGTTGAATAAGATGTTTTGCGAACAATGTTAAAGGCGCCTAAAACCAAAGGGATCAAAAATCCTAGCTAGTTCCAAAAGAACGAGACGTTTAGTACAAGGGGCATAAGAACGCACGTCCAGCTTATACGAAAAAATATTTAGGGCGGGAGACCATTGTAATCCTAGAATTTTTATCGCGATAAGAGAAGCCCAATCAAAGGTTAGAGGTATTTGACAATGATTGTCAGGTAAAGCCGTTAAGAATGCGGGGTTATTACTTGCGTACTTGCGAAGCCCAAAACCGCCCTTTCTCAAAATGTCACTGAGTTGCTGCTGAAGAATTAAAGCCTAATCTAAAGAATCTGCTCCGCTTACAATATCATCGACATAGATATCAGACCGCAATATCTTTGAAGCGAGAGGATAATTCGGCTCTTCGTCCATAGCCAATTGATGAATGGTTCGAAGAGCTAAAAATGGGGCCGAAGACGTACCATATGTTACCGTTTTTAACCGAAAGTTGTTTATTGGTTCATCCGGATTAAAGCGCCAAACTATTCGTTGATAATCTTAATGTACAGGATTAATTAAAATTTGCCTATACAGTTGCTTAATATCTGCTGTAAACACGATGGAATGAAGTCGAAAACGTAACAAGATAGTAGCAATATCCAATTGTAATTTAGGACCGGCTAACAAATGACTGCTGAGCGAAGATTGTTGGTTAAACGATTTGGCCATGGCATCAAAAACCAGTCGAAGTTTTGTTGTAGTACTCTCTGGCTTAACAACACAATGGTGAGGAATGTAATACGTTTTTCCGTTAACAACCGGATTGACAATTAATTCCATATGAACACTTTCTAAATAATCTTTAATGAATTCCGAGTATAATTGTTTTAGATATCTTCGCATAAGATATCTTCAGGAGTTGAAGGCAAACAAATAGGAATTTCCTCAAGTTCCCAAAATTTTTTGAGAGTAGAATCTATCGAAGAATCTACCGAAACGATAAACTAAGAAATTAGCGAAGGTGGTGGAGTACACACCGAACCCATTAAAATCCAGCCAAAAACGGTGTTCAATGCAGTGGGTTGAGTGGCCTCACCCATGATTTTTCCGGTTTGAATTAATTCAGGGAACATGTCAGCTCCAAGTAAAACATCAATTTTACCTGGGATGAAGAATTTCGGATCTGCTAGTTGGAGATTGAATATGTAGTCCCATTTCGAAATGTCAGTATTAGTATTTGGCATGTTAGCAAAATGTACTCTAACACTGCAAGTTCAACCGTTGAAGAAAAACTATGTTTTTGCGAACGAATTTTACATTTAATAGTACCGTTTGAGGCGGTCGAAGCGATTTGGGCTACACCTTGGCGAGGATTTCTAGATTTAGATCGCGGTAAACCTAATTTATTTACGCATCTAGTTGTAATGAAGCTAGCTTGATTCGCGCTGTCTAACAAAGCACGTGCAGTGCGAGCATTGCCCCATTTATCAATAATATTTATTAAAGCTGTAGACAATAAAACCGTGGCACGGCCATCAACAGTATTGATAAGAACCCTTTGAGAATTGCACGGATCAGGGCAGCTTGACGCATGTTGGGAGTGGTTCGATGCTACTGTACTGTTTGGGGACCACTGGGAACAAGTTCTTGGTGAGCATTTGTTGTCGACGGTAACTGTTCAGATGATTTTGAACTAAAATGTAGCAGTGTGTGATGGGGAGCTCTACATGTACGACACACAAACGAAGAGGCAAAGCAATATATACATAATTTTTGATCTTTTACAAAGAGATATCGTTCGTATGGAGGTTTTTTCAAAAATTCTGAGCATTTTGAAAGCACATGATCTGCTGTACAAAGAAGACAAGGGTTACTTCCGTCTTTTTTATTTACAACGAGCGATGATTTCGGTTTAATGAAATAAGGCTTCGGCGACACGACTTTATTAATTTTTGAAGCTGATGATTTACTTTCATTCGATTCCGCCGAAGGTAAAGCCTTGGAGTAGCTAGATAAAAAAGTTGTGAGATCATGAAACGAGGGAAGCTCCACTTTGCTGTGTTCTCGTTCAAAAGATTTGTGGGTTACTTCCGTCTTTTTTATTTACAACGAGCTTAGATTTCGGTTTAATGAAATAAGGCTTCGGCGACACGACTTTATTAATTTTTGAAGCTGATGATTTACTTTCATTCGATTCCGCCGAAGGTAAAGCCTTGGAGTAGCTAGATAAAAAAGTTGTGAGATCATGAAACGAGGGAAGCTCCACTTTGCTGTGTTCTCGTTCAAAAGATTTGTGAGTCTCCACATCTAATTTATCTAAAAGTAAATTAAAAAGAAGAAAATCTCAGTGTTCTACGGGAAATCCTAGAATTTTCAATGCCTTCAGGTTTTCAGTGAAAGCGTCTAGAAGATTACGCAATGCCTCGGGCGATTCGGATGATAAAGAAAGCATTGTTTGCATTTCTTTCCAATAATTAGTTGCCAATGAGCGCTTATTTTGATACCGATAAAATAAGGCCTGATAGGCAATCGAGTAATTTGCATCAGTTATTGGTAAATTCGACACCACGGACAAAAAGGCTTTTGAAAGCGAGGCCATTAAGTATTAAAATTTTTCTATGTTTGATAGTGATGCATTATTATTAATGACTCGTAGGTATAAATCCCGAAACGTGCCCCATAATTTTAAATTTCCGTCAAAATGCGGTAGGTCTATTTTAGGCAACCTCACATTCGATTGCGAAAGTGTTTCATTGTTGCAATCTACAGTAGGGTCTGAGGGGGACAAAGTGTCCGTAATACACCTAATATTGAAAAATGCTTCGTCTGCCTGTTTACAAATACCATCTTCAATTTCAAGCTCTTCGGTATCTTTCGACTAATTTATAATTTGAATATGAGTTGCCATAAACTCTTCTAAGTATGACGCTACATATTTACAACGAATTTTTAACCAAGAACAAAGTGATTCGTCGTTTACTGCTCTTGGGTTTCAAGCAAACGATTAAGAGCTATATTTCGCGGGACTTTTAATTGAATCATTTTTGCCATTTTTAACAAAAGAAAATATTCTTGCCGGACAAGAAACTAAAATAAATTCTCAGTATACCACTGACAAAGGGCAAACACAAAGCAGGTAGACAGAGACCCTAACGGCCCAAAGTAGCTGTAAACAAGTGCGTCGCCCTATAACACGCGGTGGAGAACACAAAGGAATACCGCTAGCTATGGAAATTACACACAATAATGCAAAATTGATAAACAAATCAATTAACAATGAACGATGTATCTTGGTGGGTTATCGAAGATAAAACAAATCAAAAAAAACGCGTAAAAGTCCTCTTTATTCCGGCTCTAAGGACCATATACAATTATGCGACGAAATACCAATTTAAAAACGATAAATACGTAAGTGTTAGGTTACTTACCAAACGGCAGGATATTTAGCGGTTACGGAATAAATGGGATCTGGTCGAACCCTTGCCAAGATATGCTGGATGGCGTGAAGAAAACGCTCACGCCGCACCAACTCGAAGTACGAAGTCTTATTTTTTTAACACAAATAACGATGTTAACACAAAGCGATGACAATGGACTGTGTCGATGCTAAAAAACTAAGAGCCCTCTTGGGAGGGTGGTAAGGAAAAACATTGGTGGGAGACGGATACAGCGGGAAGTGGGTACTAGGGTGCAAAGTAACACTGCAACTTACGTGCAGTAACGCGCAAGTTTCATTAAAAATTACAAATAAAAAAAACACGAATTGCAATGAAATAAAACTAAATTAAACTAAGTCTTAACACTAGGACTTAGATCCTAGTTGCTCACAAACTTAGAGGAAGTTAAAGTAAAAATTCAATTGTGTGTGTGTGTGTGGGTGATGCCTCTACAGGCAAAAGTACTGGACCGATTTTAATGAAATTTTAAAACAAGAGGTATATCGAAAATTGTAGTTCTAGTTAAGCTTTTCAAAAAAATCAAAAACCGGAAACGGAAGTTAGACATGTTTCTTTTCTAACGTTTTTTTCCAAAACAAAATTTGAGCCTGGAATCTGAGAAAAGAACTTAAGGCGAATCGAAAACTTTTTTACCAAACTCCCTAAATTTGGACTTTAACGCCCATTTACTCAAAAGGCAGTTGTTTGATCGGGATCAGCTACCACCTATTTGAGAGACCTTCTTAGGTAGTATACGTGAAATAAAATTATTTTTTTTTAATTAAATAACTATTATTATTATTATTATTATTTTGAGTTATCTCAGGATTCTTCATCCTGGAAATATTTTCGGTGGGGCCTTAGCCAATCACCGGAAAATGTGATGTTGTTTTTATACTGAGTCTTCAAAGATATTAAGAGTTTGTCGTACTATTCTACATGTTTCTAAAATTATAGACTTTTGGATGGTGTTTAAGACATTTGAGTCATTTGGATTTATTTTTTCCAAATTTTTTACGGCACTTTCTCCTACAACCCCAGTACACGATATGACGATAGGTATAACGGCGACCGATTTCAATTTGTATATGCTTTTAACTTCTTGGGCTAGGTCTTGATATTTAGAAACTTTGTTTTTTTCCGTGGCCTGTCGGTTATGATCATTTGGATGGGCAATGTCGATGAGATAAGCATTTTTAAATTTTTTATTTATCCATGTAATATCAGGCCTGTTGCTGGTGATTGTTCTATCAGTGAGTATGGTGGTGTCCCAATATAGTCTGTGGTCTTCGTTCTCCAGCACATGTTGAGGTGAGTATTGATAATATGGTATTTGTTTTTCTACTAGGTTACACTCTAGAGCAATATTTTGATGGATTATCTGGGCTGTGAGGTTATGCCTTTTCAGATATTCTGTTGGTGCTAATATCTTGCATCCCGATGTTAAGTGTTCAATAGTTTCGGGTTTTTCCTGACACATTCGACAAATATCATTTTCTATGGGCGACTTTTCAATATATCTTTTATAATTTCTTGTTGATATTACTCCATCTTGGATAGCGACTATAAATCCTTCAGTTTCGCCAAAAAGATTTCCTTTGGTTAGCCAGTTAACAGAATGCGGCATGCTGGCGTTTTCAAGGTGTTGTGGATATTTTCCGTGTAAAGCTTTAGATTTCCACTCGTTTTGGATGGCGGATGTATTTTTGACCTTTAGATTTTTAGTTTTATATAGTGGGGAGTATTCATCTATATTTAGTATTAATTGGTGTAGGATAGATGTGGTGGCCCTGCTTTCAAAATATTGCTGTAGGTTTTTAATTTGCGTGTTGTGAAGATATTGCATATTTAGTAAACCCCGTCCTCCCAGTTTTCTTGGCAAATAAAGTCTTTCCAATGATGCTTTTGGATGGTGCAGATTATTTTGTGTTAGTTTTACTCGAATTTTTCGATTCAGTGCCTCGAGTTGTGTTGCAGACCATTTAATTACTCCGAAGGAATAGGTGATTGCTGGGATAGCCCAGGTGTTCATAGCTTTAATTTTATTTTTACCATTTAACTCTGTATTAAGGATACATTGTATTCTTCCCATAAGTTTATTTTCAAGTTTTTTCTGGGTTTCTTTTTCGTCAAGTGTTAATTTCTGCTGGTATCCTAAATATTTATAGGTCTGGTCAATTTCAAGATATTTAATATTACCACCGATTTCCATTTGAGGTGGGTCTATAGCTCTCAGTACCTTTCCTTTGTGTATCACTAACTTTGCACATTTGTCAAGACCAAACTTCATTAATATGTCATCGCTAAAAGTATTCGTTGCGCTTATTAGTTTGTCTAGATCCCTTTCTGAAGCGGCGTATAGCTTAAGGTCGTCAACATAAAAGAGATGATTAAATTTATGTGCGTTGTTATTATATTTCAAAGTGTATCCTATACTAGTTCTCTTGAGTAAGGTAGATAGGGAATTCATACTCAGGACAAACCACATGGGACTTAAAGTGTCGCCTTGGAATATTCCGCTTTGGATCGGTATTATTTCAGTAGTTAAGCTAGTGTTTCGTAAATTTATTTTTAGTTGAGTGCGCCACGATTTCATGCACTCTTGTAAGAAAGTAATAATATTAGCATCTATTTGATATATTTTTAAGATTTCCAATAGCCATGAGTGCGGAACAGAGTCGAATGCTTTCTGGTAATCTATCCACGCAACTGCCATATTGCGGTTTTTATGTTTAACTTCTTGAGTTATGATAGAGTCGATCAATAGTTGTTCTTTACAGCCCTGTGTGTTTTTCCTACAGCCCTTTTGTTCCTCAGTTAGAATGTTTTGTGTTTCTAGATGTACATAGATTTTAGAGGCTATGATAGATGTTATAATTTTGTATAGTGTGCAGAGACAGGTGATTGGTCTGAAGTTTTTCGGATGTTGAGTATCAATTGATTTTGGTTTTAGGTAGGTTGTTCCTTTAGTTAGGAATATTGGTGTGGTTTCTGGGTTGATAATAATTTTGTTTATTAGTTCTGCTAGAACTTTATGTGTTGCAGTTAAGTGTTTCCACCAGTAGTTGTGTATATGATCTGGGCCAGCAGCTTTCCAGTTATGTAATTTTTTGACAGCGTTTTTAAGATCTTGTTCGGTTATTACTATTTGTGTCATTTTTGGTAAACCTTCACAGTTGGTTTTTTCGTTTTGTAGCCAGGTTGCATTGCTATTGTGGTCACCATTGTATTTCCATATATCTCCCCAGAATTCCGTAAGTTCCTCTTTTGTTGGTATCTTTTTGTTCTCTATTTTTGTGCCTTCGAGATTGTTATAAAACTGTTTTTCATTTCGCATGAATCTATTGTTGTCGTTTTTCCTTTTTTGGCTTTTGTTGTAACGTCTGATCCTTTTTCCCAACACCGCTATTTTTTGCTTAAATGTATCGGTTAATTTAATTATGTTATTTTCAATATCATTACCTTTTAGGTCTATTTTATAGTTTTTCAAAATTCTTTGGACTTCTTTTTTGAGCTTGCGACTGGTGTTTCCTCTTTTCCACGAATTAATTTTTGTTAGCATGCTACGTATTTTGTTGATGTTATTCTCTATTCTCAGCTTCCAGGCAGGTGTTTTGTTTCCTGCTTTCCTAGTGTCTGTTAGTTCTATACCCATGTGTTTTATAATGGTGATTGCGAAACAGTATGTAATTGTTTGTAATTCTTCTATGGAGTTTATTATTTTTATGTTCTCTTTTATGTATGTGTTTAATGCTGCAGTGGATTTGTAGGTTTCCTTATTTGGCCTGATTTTGGGTAGCCTAGGCCGCCTTTCAACTTCTGTGTATTCGTATAGTGCAAGGTGTGTTTTGAACTGATACATGATATCATTCTCTGGGTCTTTTTCAGTCGGTTCAGTGGTATTTCCCTGTATCACCGCAGTCAATGGCTGATCTACCTCTGCTTCTAAATTGTGAGGATATTCTGGCATCTGTGCTTCTGGCGTTCCGTTTCCATTTTGTGCCTTTTCTACTTCCTTTCTTATTTTGTCTATCTGCAGTTCGGTTAGAAGGTTGTGAGTTTTGATGGCATACAGTTGGTTGGCCACCTGCTGTTCTAGTAGTACCTTGTCGGGTCTTATTCTGAGCCATTCGTTTAAGGTTTTCTTTCTAAAACCCTTCTTATCTTTTTCACATTTAGTTGCAACGAAGTATGCTCGCATTATGTCGGAATTATCTTTGTCTGACCATTTTTTGCGACTTTTCACCGTTCGTCCTGGGGGGGTTACAGTCGTTGGCTGTACCATTCCCACTTCTAGGGGTTGGGTGCTTCGTTGATCCGTTGTCGTTTGCCTTCTTGTGGTTCCTTTACGAGATGGGGCGCCACTTGCTTCGCTTGCCACCGCGTCAGACTGATCTTCCTGACGGTTCCGAACAGGGTCAGCCTGCAACCCTGTACCGCCCTGACTTTTTTGGCTTCTTGTTTTCACAGCTTTTGTATTTACACACTATTGGAGTTGCTGGCCCCAATAGTGGGGTTTTCCCAATTAGTGGGCTTTTACCACAGGCAGGAAACTACCCTAGGACTATTCTTTACCCCCGGACCCCAGACGGGGGTTGTTATTGTTATTGTTATTGTTATTGTTATTGTTATTGTTATTGTTATTGTTATTGTTATTGTTATTGTTATTGTTATTGTTATTGTTATTGTTATTGTTATTGTTATTGTTATTGTTATTGTTATTGTTATTGTTATTGTTATTGTTATTGTTATTGTTATTGTTATTGTTATTGTTATTGTTATTGTTATTGTTATTGTTATTGTTATTGTTATTGTTATTGTTATTGTTATTGTTATTGTTATTGTTATTGTTATTGTTATTGTTATTGTTATTGTTATTGTTGTTGTTGTTGTTGTTGTTGTTGTTGTTGTTGTTGTTGTTGTTGTTGTTGTTGTTGTTGTTGTTGTTGTTGTTGTTGTTGTTGTTGTTGTTGTTGTTGTTGTTGTTGTTGTTGTTGTTGTTGTTGTTGTTGTTGTTGTTGTTGTTGTTGTTGTTGTTGTTGTTGTTGTTGTTGTTGTTGTTGTTGTTGTTGTTGTTGTTGTTGTTGTTGTTGTTGTTGTTGTAATTGTAATTGTAATTGTAATTGTAATTGTAATTGTAATTGTAATTGTAATCGCAATTGCAATTGCAATTGCAATTGTAATTGTATTTGTAATTGTAATTGTGATTGCAATTGTATGTGTAATTGTAATTGATATTGTAAATGTAATTGTAATTGTAATTGTAAGTGTAATTGTAATTGCAATTGTATTTGTAATTGTAATGGTAATCGTAATCGTAATCGTAATCGTAATCGTAATCGTAATCGTAATCGTAATCGTAATCGTAATCGTAATCGTAATCGTAATCGTCGTCGTAATCGTAATCGTAATCGTATTCGTAACTGTAACTGTAATTGTAATTGTAATTGTAATTGTAGTTGTAATTGTAATTGTAATCGTAATTGTAGTTGTAATTGTAATTGTAATTGTAATTGTAATTGTAATTGTAATTGTAGTTGTAATTGTAATTGTAATAGAAATTGTAATCGTAATCGTAATCGTAATCGTAAATGTAATTGTAATTGTAATTGTATTGTAATTGTAATTATAATTGTATTTGTAATTGTAATTGTAATGGTAACCGTAATCGTTATCGTAATCTTAATCGTAA
>CATVIB010000203.1:0-58454 GCA_958336395.1 Ctenicera cuprea
TGACCTCATATAAATTACTTGTAAACCTAGGGTTTATGTTAATTAAGGAATGTAACTATGGTTTTAAATTAATGAATAATTAATTGATAATTATTAATGCTAATAAGCTGGTATTGTTTAATTTATGTGCTTTTATAAATATGAAAAAAATATGTTAATTTTAAAATTTTAAGAAAAATTTTCTTCATTGAATGTACCTGTCATACGTTGATTTATGTTTGAATCGCGTATTTAAAATAGTTGTATTCCAGTTAATCTGGGATAATGACATTTATGTAATAAGTTGAATAAGGGTGAAATTTAGATTAGATTGTAAGGTTTCGTAGCTATCTTGTAAAAACAATAGAATTTTAATTGTTTCCGGTGTTATCGTTATGTAAAGGATACTTAAGGGTGATATTTGTATAATTTGATATATTTGGAAATTTAGTCTGGGGGTTCGAGATTAAATTTTTTCAAGAGAGCTTCCGGTAAGAATTTGCATAGCGTGGGTGCGTTAATGTTTAGCTCCCAAATTTTTGATAATGTAACTAGAAATTTTAATGTGAACAAAATAAATTGTTGTTATAAGTGACAGTAATAAGGTGTTTTATTATTTAAAGAAAGTTGAGAAAAATCCGTTGAAGAATATAAAAGTTATTGGAAGATTAAAAAGTAAAATTGTGAAGCGTCCTTTCTTTATTGTAAAAATATTAATTTGTGCAAGTATTAAATATTCCAATGGGAAACTAAATTAAAATCTAACTATAATAACCAGTGATCCAAGTAATTAAAGAACAATTTGAAAGTTTCTTCGACAAATAAATTCAATAAATTATAAATTGATAAAAAATGGCGTACCTGAGCACCATCTTATGATAAAAAATAGTTCTGCGAATTTCCGGTTTTTGAGGTGGAGAAATACATCTTGTTGTCAATCGTGCAGATTTGTATTTGACAGATAATATGGAATTAATCTTCTTCGTGTGATATAATAATAAATCTGTAATAATAAAAGTTGAACAGTTATAATTAAAAATAAAAATGCTAAAAATAAATGAAAAATTAAAATTTTGCTGGAGAACTCATGGTTTAGTATTATCGGACAGGCAGCGTTAGGACAGCACACATCATACCGTGCACAAGCACATCACAGACAGGAAAGAAAAATTGGTTGTATGAATTAGCTACCATTCAAATACGTGGAAGCGCACGCATCAAAGATTCCGAACTTCAAAGATGAACATTGTAAAAAGATAAGTAATAATTTTCGTGGTGTTTCAATAAAAAAATTTGTTTTATTTATTATAAATGTACAGAGATGTTTTAAATATTATTTTATGGTGATGTATTTGCGTGTAAATGTAGTAGGTGGTATTCTGGAAATCTGCAATTCATTTTTTTTAAATAACCCATCGACAATAGTGAAGCTACATGATGTTCAAGAATTTAAAATTATCCCTGAGATTAAGTACAAGATGAATTTATGTCAATCAATTATTTACATGTCAAAATTTTAATAAGAGTCTCTTGTTTTAAAATAAAATTCCCATGCTTATAAATTTATTTGAAATTTATTTTTTTATGAAAATGCTTAAAACTAAATTAAAACACACAGCATTTAATTATATTAATTTTATTACTGAGCTAGCAAATGTGGGTCAAAAATAAATAATAATTCAAAGTTTACAAAATTTATGATTTTTCAAATGTTTGGAATTTTTAAAAAAAATTAAAAAAAGAATTTTTCAAAATTCTTATTTCACAGCATAATTTATGACGATTCCAACGTGGGGCTTTTCAAATTTTATAAAAGGAATTATGAATTTTTATAATTCATATTCCACAGCATAATTTATGGCGCCCAACGTGGGGCTATTTAATTTTATTTAAGAATTTAATTTTTAATAAGAATTTTAAATATTCTTATTACATAGCATAATTTATGGCGCCCAACGTGGGGCTTTTCAAATTTTATAAAAGGAATTATGAATTTTTATAATTCATATTCCACAGCATAATTTATGTCGCCAGGCAACGTGGGGCTCGATTGGGTTATTTATGTACAATTAAAGGGTAATATTTTTTTATAAATAAAGTTGAGGATTATTTGAATGATATTTGGGGTTATAAAATAATTTATGTGGGGTAAATGAAAACATTCTGGGACAACAGCGATTTAAGTAATAAAAAAGGAGAAGAGTTCCAAGTAGTTAAAAAGAAAAAGAGGAGTAGGAGTAAGAAATCTAAAATGGAACCAGAAAAGAAAATAGAAGAAGAACAAGATGTTGAGAAGGAAGAAGAAGAAGGTGCTGCAAGCACAAGTAAGAGTAGTAAGGAGGGAGAAAGTTCAAAATTAGAATACATGATAATGAATATGATGAAGGAGATGAGAGAGAATAGTGAAAAAACTAATAAAAAAATTGAGGAGAGTAGGGAAGAAATGAAGAGGGAAATAAAAGAGAGTAGGGAAGAAATAAATGAAAAAATTGAGGAGATAAATAAGGGATTGAAGGATACCAATAAGAATCTGGGAAAGGAAATTGTTAGAATAGAAGAAAAAATAGAAACAAAAGTTAATGATTTGGATGAAAAAATTAATATGCTTCAAAGAAGAAATGAAGATGATAATAAACAAATAAGAAAAGAGATAGATAGTAAGCATATAGAGAGGGAAAAGAAAATTAATAGAATAAGTGACAAAGTAAATGAATACAAAGGGGAACATGTGCAGGATATCTCGGCATTAGGAGATCGGGTAGGAAAATTGGAGGGAGAGTTTAAAAGGAAAGGTCCAGGATCAGGAGAGGCTGGAGGGAGCACATTTATTTACACCGGATATAACGAAAAAAGTATGCCAAAATTTGATCCTAGTAAAAATTATCACCCGAAAGTATATATGAAAGATTTAAAAGAATATTTAGAAAATATTGAATTCCAAAGGGGTTTAAAAAACAGCTCCTTATTTGAAATGAACCTAATTAGGGGAACTTTATTGGGAAATGCGGAAAGATGGTTTTATACGGTCAGGGAACAGTGTGAGAATTTAGAGGAGTTTGAGAGTAAATTTATTAAACATTACTGGGGTGCAAGCCAGCAAATGCACATGCAGGATAAACTTTATAACGGAAGATATGAGGCAACAGATGGTACAAGGGAAGAATATGCGATAAATAAATTATACTTGTTCCAACAATTAGATGAAAAAATTAACATTGGGTTAATCATAAGACAGTTAGCAAGACATTTTAATCAAGCAATCATTAGTAAAGTGTTAATTGACAATATTAAAGAATTTGAGCAGTTTATTGAGATACTCAGGGGATACGACTTGAGAGATCAAGAAAATTTTAATAGAACAACAGTAAATAGAAATAACAACAGAACAGGATATCTTAATAATTATTATGGGAATGGAAATATGCCACAAAATAATCAACAGAATAATAATAGCAATAATAGGCCAAGTAATTATCAAAATTATAATAGTAATAATCAACATTATAACAACAGAAGTTTTAATAATCAAAATAATAATAACAGAAATTTTAATAATCAACGAAATAACAATTACAATAATAATATAAATAATAACCAACGGAATAATAATTACAATAATAATAGGGGTTACAACAATCAGACGTTCACGAGATCTAACAATAATAACGCTAATAATACTAACAATCCTAGAATAGAAAGAAGGTTAGAGGGGGAAAGAGGACGACAAGAGGAAGAAAGAGTGAGGAATATTAATGTCATCCAAGGAAGCAGTGAGGATGTGGAAAGGATTGAGGTGGTGGCAGAAGTAGAAGAACCGAGGGATTTTTAAATAGTTGTACCATTGTTAATAATCATAATTACGAACATCCTAGAGAATTTATTGACTCCCCTAACAATGGTACAGATAAAAAAAATGAAATAAAAATAAATAGTGAACTAATTGGAAATTTGCCTTTTATCGAAATAAATTTAAATAAACTCAAATTAAATGCTTTAGTGGACACGGGTGCCGAATTTTCGTTAATAAATGAAAAAATTATAAATGAAAATAAAGATTTATTTTTAAATTACATAACAAATATAAAAGAAGTAAATTTAATAAGTACAAATAAAAAAAAAATTGGATGTGTTAAAAAACAATTAAATTATAATTTAAAATTTCAAAAGGAAGAAATCCCAGCAGAAATGTTAATTATTCCAGATATTAATGTCGACATGATTATTGGAATGAATATTTTACAGTATTATGATATGCTCATTGATTTAGAAAAAAATGTAATTAAATATAAAAATATTATTATTCCTATAAAACAAAAAGAAAATGAAAATAAATTAAATTTAAATAATGAAATTAATATAAATGTTGTTAAAAATTTTAAAAAAAAAAATTTTTATGAAGAAATTAATTGTGAACAAGAATATAAGGAACAGGTAATAGAAATGTTTAAAAGTCATAAGAAATTATTTAATAAGAAACCAGGATTAGCCAAAAATTATGTGCACAAATTAGAAGTAATTAATGAAGAATCTTTGAATTGCAAAAGTTATCCGGTTCCTTATGCATATAAAGATAGAGTGAGAGAGGAAATCGACTCCATGCTAGAACAAGGTATCATAGAAAGAGCGAATACAAATTTCATTAATCCGATTGTAGTAGTTAAAAAATCTGATAATACCATCAGGTTATGCCTAGATGCTCGCCAAATTAATGCTAGAACTATTCAACAATTTGAGGCGCCCCAAACCATAGAAAGTATTATGGGAAAATTGGGAAATAAAACAGTATTTTCAAAATTGGATTTAAAAAATTCATTTTGGCTTATTCCTCTTGAGAAAAGTTCAAGAAAATACACTGGATTTAGCATGGATGGACATGTTTTTCAATTTAAAGTGGTTCCTTTCGGATTGTCAACGTCATGTGCAGCATTGGTTAGAGCCATGCAGAAAATATTGGACAAATATGAAAATTTTTGTAGTCATTATATTGATGACATTTTGATTTTTAGTAATTCTAAGGAAGAACATTTGAAACATATTAATATAATTTTGAAAGAGTTAGAAGAAAATGGTTTAAAGTTAAATATTTCAAAGTGTGAATTTTATAAACAAGAAATTAAATTTTTGGGGTATAAAGTAAATATTAACGGAATTACAATTGATAAAGAAAGATTGGAAGAAATAAAAAATTATCCTAAACCTAAAAATTTAAGAATGTTACGAGGATTTTTGGGGATTTTAAATTATTATAGGAAATTTACTCCAGGACTAGCAGATAAAATATTAATTTTAACTGAATTACTTAAGAAAGGACATAGATGGAAGTGGAAAGAAAAAGAAGAAGAAGCTTTTAATTGTTTAAAAGACAGTTTTTATGACAACATTACAATTTATCATCCAGATTATAATTTACCATTCTTAATTCGAACGGATGCATCGGATGGGGCAATTGCTGCGGAGTTGGTACAAATTCAGAATGGAGAAGAGAGACCCATTTGTTTTATTTCAAGGACATTAAGAAATTATGAACGAAGATACACCATTACAGAAAAAGAAATGGCTGCTATCGTATTTGCTGTGTTGAAGTTAAAATTCTATTTAACTGGAAATCATTTTATAGTTGAAACTGATCATGGTGCTTTAGCACATTTAATGAAGACTCGTTTTACTAACAGTCGCATTTATCGATGGACTCTATTGTTACAAGAGTTCAATTTTACAGTGAAATACATTCCAGCTAAGAAAAATGTGGTAGCGGATAGTTTAAGTCGGAAAGACATCCAAAATATGGACAAGTTAAATGAAATTGTTATTGCTGTCAATTTATTAAATGAAGAGAGGGGGATATTTTCTGAAGAATATGTGAGAAATGTTCAGAGTAGGGATGAAGAAGTTACTTTAATTAAAGAAAAGATTAGAGAGGGAGGAGAATTTAGAGGATATGAAATAAAGGAAGGAATACTAATTAAAAATTTAAATGGAAAAGAGTTATATGTAACCAGTAGACAACACATCGATCGAATTGCTAATTATTTTCATGAAGAGTATGGGCACGCAGGAATAAGAAAAATATGGATGATTATGAGGGAGAATTTTTATAATAAAAATGATTTATATATTGTTAAAAATATGATTAATGAGTGCCATTTATGTTGTCTGGCTAAGTATAAGAATCACATCAATAAGAATGAAGTTAAAAGTATTAAAGTTGAAAATCCTTTAGATTTGGTAGCCATTGATTTCCTTTCTAATCTAGTACGAAGTGGGGGATTTAAGCATATCCTGGTGATGGTTGATGTTTTCACTAAATTTACAAAAGTATATCCTTGTAGGAAAACCGATACAGAAACAACATTTGTGTGTATTAATAAATTTATTGAAGAGGTAGGGAAACCCAAAAGAATTTTAGCAGATAATGCTACATATTTTGTAAACGAAAGATTTAAAAATTTTAATCGGGAAAAAGATATTAGAGTATCTTTCTGTAGTATTCGGCATGCACAAGGAAATCCAAGCGAAAGATATATCCAAGAAGTAATCAAATATCTAAGAATTCTGGTGCATTATGATAGGCACGTAAATTGGTTTAGTTATGTGGAGAGATTGGAAAAATTTATTAATGAGGTGCCATCCACAGTAACAGAGGAGAGCCCATTTTTTTTAATGAGAAAAGAAAGACCAATAAGACCATGGTCCATAGAACCCATGGAGGACGATCAATTTGAAAGATTATTAGAAACAGTTAGAGTTAAAGTAAGAAGAAAACAAGAAAATTATGAAAGAAGAGAAAATGAGAAAATAAAGAATCATGTAATATTCAATATAGGAGACAAAGTCATTATAAGATTTTTAAGAAAAGCCGACAAGAAAAGAAATATTAATGCAAAATTATTATTACCATTTGAAGGTCCTTATGAGGTCAACAGAAGATTTGGGGACAGTTATGAACTAAAACATGTCAATAATAATAAAATAAGGGGTAAATTTCATGTAAATCTATTGTATCCTTACGCAAGAAATTGTTAGAAGGGGGAGAGTAAAAATTTTTTTTGTTAATTTTTGCAAAATTTGCCATCATTATTATTAGGGGTTTTCAAATTTTGAAAAATTAAAGGGGGATTTATGCTGTGTGTTCTAATTCAAAAATTTATTTATTAACTTAAAATTAAAAATTATTACTAATTTTTTTTATTACTTAAAAAAGTATGAGATTTTGTTAAAGTATGAGATATTCTTCGTGGTCTTGTAATTCATTGAAGTTTATTTATATCGACGGTAATGCAGTGGTAATCTTGATTTCTTGTATTTCTTTTTGGTTAAATGCATTTGAAGTAGCATTGAGATTTTCCAGGATACTATTCCTAGAATAGAATTATTTATATTAGTAAAACTTGACTAAAAAAAAATTATAGCATATATAAAACATGCTAAGGCAATTTAATATTGACGCAAACTATAAATAATTTAACTAGAATTAATTTATTTATCAATAATAAAATCGTTTGTGTAAAAATATGAGTCGAACTGTGTATAATATTAAAGGGTAATCCTTATTTGAGATGTTATTGGTTGAAAAGTGTGTTTTTAAAATGAATAAGTGAATTAAAATAAAAAAAAAAAAAATTTTATTTTTAGAAAATTATTTTGACGCACCGTGTATAATTTTAATTTAGAATTAATTTAATTAAGGTGTTTATTGAGTTAATTTAATTTAGTTTTATTAGATAACCTAATTGTTTATTTATATTTAAAACAAACCGTATACATTACTTTTGAGTATGTCGGTATATAAAATATTGTAATGTAAATAGTTTTCTGTATTTTAGGTCAAGGTTGTAAGAATTTGCCAGACGGTTTTTGTATAAACTATAGTCACAGATAAAAGTGATAAGAAGTCAATGACCTCATATAAATTACTTGTAAACCTAGGGTTTATGTTAATTAAGGAATGTAACTATGGTTTTAAATTAATGAATAATTAATTGATAATTATTAATGCTAATAAGCTGGTATTGTTTAATTTATGTGCTTTTATAAATATGAAAAAAATATGTTAATTTTAAAATTTTAAGAAAAATTTTCTTCATTGAATGTACCTGTCATACGTTGATTTATGTTTGAATCGCGTATTTAAAATAGTTGTATTCCAGTTAATCTGGGATAATGACATTTATGTAATAAGTTGAATAAGGGTGAAATTTAGATTAGATTGTAAGGTTTCGTAGCTATCTTGTAAAAACAATAGAATTTTAATTGTTTCCGGTGTTATCGTTATGTAAAGGATACTTAAGGGTGATATTTGTATAATTTGATATATTTGGAAATTTAGTCTGGGGGTTCGAGATTAAATTTTTTCAAGAGAGCTTCCGGTAAGAATTTGCATAGCGTGGGTGCGTTAATGTTTAGCTCCCAAATTTTTGATAATGTAACTAGAAATTTTAATGTGAACAAAATAAATTGTTGTTATAAGTGACAGTAATAAGGTGTTTTATTATTTAAAGAAAGTTGAGAAAAATCCGTTGAAGAATATAAAAGTTATTGGAAGATTAAAAAGTAAAATTGTGAAGCGTCCTTTCTTTATTGTAAAAATATTAATTTGTGCAAGTATTAAATATTCCAATGGGAAACTAAATTAAAATCTAACTATAATAACCAGTGATCCAAGTAATTAAAGAACAATTTGAAAGTTTCTTCGACAAATAAATTCAATAAATTATAAATTGATAAAAAATGGCGTACCTGAGCACCATCTTATGATAAAAAATAGTTCTGCGAATTTCCGGTTTTTGAGGTGGAGAAATACATCTTGTTGTCAATCGTGCAGATTTGTATTTGACAGATAATATGGAATTAATCTTCTTCGTGTGATATAATAATAAATCTGTAATAATAAAAGTTGAACAGTTATAATTAAAAATAAAAATGCTAAAAATAAATGAAAAATTAAAATTTTGCTGGAGAACTCATGGTTTAGTATTATCGGACAGGCAGCGTTAGGACAGCACACATCATACCGTGCACAAGCACATCACAGACAGGAAAGAAAAATTGGTTGTATGAATTAGCTACCATTCAAATACGTGGAAGCGCACGCATCAAAGATTCCGAACTTCAAAGATGAACATTGTAAAAAGATAAGTAATAATTTTCGTGGTGTTTCAATAAAAAAATTTGTTTTATTTATTATAAATGTACAGAGATGTTTTAAATATTATTTTATGGTGATGTATTTGCGTGTAAATGTAGTAGGTGGTATTCTGGAAATCTGCAATTCATTTTTTTTAAATAACCCATCGACAATAGTGAAGCTACATGATGTTCAAGAATTTAAAATTATCCCTGAGATTAAGTACAAGATGAATTTATGTCAATCAATTATTTACATGTCAAAATTTTAATAAGAGTCTCTTGTTTTAAAATAAAATTCCCATGCTTATAAATTTATTTGAAATTTATTTTTTTATGAAAATGCTTAAAACTAAATTAAAACACACAGCATTTAATTATATTAATTTTATTACTGAGCTAGCAAATGTGGGTCAAAAATAAATAATAATTCAAAGTTTACAAAATTTATGATTTTTCAAATGTTTGGAATTTTTAAAAAAAATTAAAAAAAGAATTTTTCAAAATTCTTATTTCACAGCATAATTTATGACGATTCCAACGTGGGGCTTTTCAAATTTTATAAAAGGAATTATGAATTTTTATAATTCATATTCCACAGCATAATTTATGGCGCCCAACGTGGGGCTATTTAATTTTATTTAAGAATTTAATTTTTAATAAGAATTTTAAATATTCTTATTACATAGCAATATATATATATATATATATATATATATATATATATATATATATATATATATATATATATATATATATATATATATATATATATATATATATATATATATATATATATATATATATATATATATATATATATATATATATATATATATATATATATATATATATATATATATTTCTCCGCAAACCAACTGAATGAGAAGTGTGAATTTGACGCATAATTAGAATTTATCATAGGAGATCTATTTGAGCATCGATTTATTGGGATCAGTTGACCTTAATTTATGTAATGGAAGGTTTTCTTCGTTTTTAATAATAAATCTGTCAGAACAAATTGATAATTGATAATTAAATCAATGTTTAAAATAAATTACGATAAAAGTATTACCAATTACGATGAATAATTAAAATAAAATATTTACGTACCTGGAAATTGTTGTTGAATTATTTTCTGGAGATCACATGGTTTATATATTTGGACGGTAATATTTGGAACAGCACATATAGTCCCGTTTACTAGCACATCCGAAGCAAGAAAGAAAAATTGGTTATGCGAGTTGATCAGGAACATCCAGAGATGTGTAAAGCGCACGCAACGAAGAGAAGTTTATTGGGGGGGAAATGAAAATACCTGGCATCCAAGAATCCACATGGAAATTTTAGTCACCAGCTAAGTAATAATTTTAATTTTAAGATTTGAATAAAGAAGTTGTTTTATTTTTTTATGTGCAATTTTTATGTCGATGTATTTGTATGACAATTTATTTAGTGGTATTTTGGAAAAATTTATTGCAAATATTAATCTAATCCAATCTTACTAAAGGGAAGCCACGTACTATTTATACAATTCAATTTCAAAACCCTGAGATGTTTAAAATCAAGAGTTTCATTTTAAGAAATTATTTAATATTAAATTAAAGGAGTCTCATGCTTAGAAAAGAAATTCATATGCTTATGAATTATATTTGGCAATTATGTTTATTGATATTATTACAATTAATAATTTTTTTTTATGGTAAATGATCTTATATTTAGATTAAAACACACAGCATTTAAGTATGTTGGATTTTTATATTACTGAGCTAGCTAATGTGGGTTATTTTAAAGATATTTTAAATATTACTAAAGTTAATTATTTCAAAATTAAATTTTAGAGTTGATGGATTTGTTAAATTTTAAAATCCATAATTCATAGCATAATTTATGGCTTATCAACGTGGGGCTTTTCAAATCATCAAAAAAAAAGGAAATAGATTTTATTCAAATTTCTATTTCCACAGCATAATTTATGTCGCCAAGCAACGTGGGGCCAGATTGGGTTATTTATGTATAATTGAAGGGTTAATTTTCTTACAATTAAAGTTGATGTTTAATTAAATAATATTTGGGGTTATAAAATATTTATGTGGGGTAAATGAAATCATTCCGGGATAACAGCGATTTAAGTAGTAAAAAAGTAGAAGAGTTTCAAGAAGTTAAAAAGAAAAAGAGGAGTAGAAGTAGAAAAACAAAAATGGACCCAGAAAAGAAAAAGGAAGAGCAAGAGGTTGAAAAAGAAGAAGGAGAAGGAAGTGCTGCTAGTACAAGTAAGGGTAATGAGGGGGAGAATAGTGAAATGATGAAGATGATGATGAATATGATGAAGGAAATGAAAAATATAAATAAAAAAAATTGAAGATACGAATAAAGAGAGTAGTGAAAACACTAATAAGAAATTTGAAGAGAGTAGGGAGGAAATGAAAAATATTAATAAAAAAATTGAGGAGAGTAGTGAGGAAATGAAAAGGGAAATGAAAGAGAGTAGGGAAGATTTTAGTAGAATGGGAGAAAATTTAGAAAAAAGTTTCATTAGAATAGGAGAAAAATTAGACAACCATCATGAAAATGTGGAAGAAATAAATAAAGAATTAGAACAAGAAGTGGAGACAAGTCATGTGGAGATAAATAAAGAATTAAATAAAGAATTAAATGTGGAAGTAGAAAAAAAATGGAATAATACAGATAAAAATGATTTAATTAATTTACCATCAATACGACTTAGATTGAATGATATTGAATTTGTTACAATTATAAATATGGGAATTGAATTATCACTTATAAGTGAAAACGTCGTTGTTAATAATTATGAATTATTGGAGAATAATATTATAATAATAGGGGGGGTTAATTTAATAGAAGAAAATAAAATGAAGTTTGGTCGTATTGAGGAAAGGTTGGATTGTGATTTGAATATAAATGAAGTTAAAGTATCTGCGAAACTATTAATTGTTCCGGACATGATGGTCGACATGGTGCTTGAAAGCGATTTTTTGGAATGTCATAATATGATGATAGAAGAAGATTGTCTAATTTATAAGAACAACAGATTTCCATTTATAAATAAAGAACAGAGTAAGAATTTTAAAAATAATGAAATGAAAGAAGAATTACCACCAGAAATTAAGGAATCATATTTAAATTTTAAAAAGTGTCCAGAATCATCCTCAAACATTAACGAAGAAGAAAAGGAGTGTGAAACCCTAATTTATCCAGAGGGGGATAAAATAGAAATTTTTAAGCAACATCAAGATTTATCAAAAGAAGAACCAGACTTAGAAGAATCACTAAATGAAAATGAAATTAAATTAACTGATAGTGAGATAAAAAATCGTAATATTGAGAGTACAAAAGTTCTTGTGAGAACTAAAGGGTTTTGAATTTTCTTTATATGTATTTAACATCTATATCAGTCTCCTTATAATTAAAATTTAAATCTCTTAACAGGTCTCTACACTTGTCTGCATCTTTTATCTTGATCCGATAACAGCCACCATTATTTGTTTTAATTAAAGATAGACTTATTTGAACTATGCTATGATCCGAGATCTTAGGACTATTTAACACTATTGCACTTAAATTTGTATCATTTGTTAATACTAAGTCTATCATTGTCTTACTCTCGTTAGTAACTTTAGTAGCTTCAGTAACTATCTGCCTTAAGCCTAAATCTTTTACACTGTTTCTAGAATGGTCTACCCTAATGTTGGCTTTTTCTAACAATGAGGCCACTATGGCATCATGAATAATACTAAGTTACTAGATATTTTTTTGTGAGAAAAAGCTTTTTTTTATTTCTTCGGTAAGGTTGTTTTGCATTAGAAAAATTATATAAAAAACTCAAAAAAATCAGGAGATGGGGAACGCCTGCCCTCTTAAATATCTAAAATTTAGGCCATTATTCTGATTGTCCTATCAGTGATGAGCAACAAAAATATTTTATCGTACTGCGTTTATTAAACAAAAGGGTACCAATTTTCCATTTAAAAAACTCGTCAAGGGCGCCACACAGCAATTTTAGAAATCGAACGTATAACAAATTGTAGCACATTGCTAGCTCTATAATCCTAGTTAAAAAAATTCGTGTGGTCGGTGTTTGAGAAAATCAATTTCAGGAACTCGTTTTTGTGTAATAAGGCGTTAAAGTCAAAAGTTTAAAACAATTGCAGCGGCCGCCAATTTGAAGCTTCGGTAAAAATCATCTTCTATCATCTCCGCGGCCCAGAATTTGTAAAATTCAGTTTACGAAAAAAATGACACCAAAAAAGCATTGTAACTTCCGTTTCCGGTTTCTAATCGTTTTTAAAAGCTTATTTTGTCGATAAATTTTTGATATACCCCCGCATTCCAAAACTCATCGAAATCGGTCTAGCCCTTTCTGAGATAATTGGGAACGTACCCACGCACGCACAAACCCATCCACTCACCCACGCACACACCCACAGACAGACATTTTTCAAAAACCACTTATCGGTTCCTTGATACCTAAAACGTGTGTTTCCGTCGAAATCTGAAAATCGAATTTTGTCACGAATTAGTACTTTTTTATATGAGAAAGTTAAAACAGAAATAAAAAAACGAACACCAACTAAAAAGAAGTATAACTAAATTAACCTTAAATCGGAAAATAACCGCAATGACAACTTGCCTACCTTTTTTCAGAATCTTGTTTTGAAGAGTCCTTAAAAGGACTATGTTTTCAAATGGAGAACTTAGCAATTGCAAGAACTTTGAAAACACTTGAAATTATAAACACGATAAAAACAGCGGGTAAATGGTAAACACAACATAAATTCTAGACAGGCGCGTAACCAGAAAAAAAACGAGATGGAGCATACCATTTAAAAAAATATTTCCCAGAAACTGCTGACAAGATTTTTTTTATCATTGCAGGCTTACATACCTTATATAGACCTAGACATGGGCTACAATTTAATTTTGGTCCGAGGTCAACAATTTTTCGGCGAGGCCATCTACGAATTTTTAAATAAATGGAGTAAAACAATTCAAAATTTTTACAATTTTCAAGAAAATATTTCTCAAAAACTGCTGACAAGATTTTTTTTAAACTTTGTATGTTTATAGAGCTGGAGATGGGCTACAGTTTGGTTTTGGTCCCAATTCAAAAATTACTCTGTAACGTCCTCTATGAATTTTTGAAAACTAGAAACAAAAAATTCAAAATTTTGACAATTAAAAAAATATTTCTCATTAACTGCTCGAATTTTTTTTAAACATTGCAAGCTTATAGCGCTGGAAATGGACTACAAACTGGTTTAGTCCAAGTTCAACATTTTCTCTGTGAGTATGAATTTTTAAAACTATGGAATCAAAAAATTCCAAAATTTTAACAATTTAAAAAAAATTATTTGTCAAAAACTACAAGTCTATACTTATTTTTGAAATAATAATACAGAACGTAAAATAGCGCTGTGCTCAGAAAGTACTTCTTCTTTTAGTGCCATACCCTATTCAGGGTGTTGCCGATCTTTCCTGTCTGTGTTCGGTGCGCGAAGATAGATATTTTACACAGACAGACATAGAAGACATACAATTTAGCGTGGGCTCCGAACCACAGGAAGTGCACTTCTTCTCCAGAGAGGTTTTCCTGGGGAAAAATCCACCTCACTGGATTCGAACCCAGGTGCACTGCAATGGTAGCCAGAGCGCTTACACTGAGCTACGGCCGCTCTCAGAAAGAACTATCGAAGTAATTTGTGAATTGTATTAATGAGTTACGATTTTTATTATTTATAGAAAAATAATATTATTGAGTATAATTTCCTAAATCAAGCAGGGAACACGTGCCCCTGTGCCCCACCCTGGTGGTTCTAGAATTAATAGAAAATGAGAGTTCTGTGTTGTGTCCACAGCCCAGTTCAAAACATTAACAAGCAATAGTAGCAGTAGCTAGTCAAGTGTCTAGGTACTTTATCTGATTGCCAGTCGCCTCCCGATTCGCGCCTGCTGCGTCTGTACGTGATTTATGCGCGGAGTAAGCAATATCTTCTTTATAATAAAAAAAATACGTTAATCTTACTTTAACAGACCCATGCGGTGATGCCAAAAGTAGGATATAATGGACAGTTCTGGATCCACTCCCCACTCCTGGCCTTGAGTTCAAGGTCAAGGTCACCCCCCACTTCTACCCCCCCTCCTGGCCTTGAGTTCAAGGTCAAGGTCAAAATTTTTTTTCGGACGGCTGGGATTGGCGCCCCGTCAGCGTATTGGCATTGTTTACTATGGCACAACGCGACGCATGGTTCTATTGCAGTAAACAATGTTCAAAAATTACGCCGCGTGCATTGAGACAATTCTTACTGCGTTTCAACATATTCACGCGTTGAACCGCAGTAAGATATGGCAATGTTAAAGGTTGCATTTTCAAAGGCAATCCTTACTCGAACACGACGACAGTATTGGCAGTTGAGGAAATGGGAAAATCTTAATTTATAAAACAAGTAAGGGCAACTTACTTATATTTAAATTAAACGCAATTATGTACGCCGATAGGAAATTATGTAAGTGAACAGTTATTTTAGCATGAAAATTATACACATACGTTTTGTTTTAAAATAATATTAAAGTTATACAAAATTATTTATTATACTTAGGTAACACATAACAAAGGAAAATAGTATTCGAATCAAAACAGTTATTAATTAATGTCCAGTTCCATGCGATTTGGCATTTGGTCTGTTTAAACCAACATTGACGGCTAAAGATCTCTTCCTCCTCTGTCCATTTTTTTTCTCTCGTGCTTAGAAGGTCTGACTGCTTCAATTCGTTTTGCACCAGATGTAACCCGTATAACCACACAATACAGAACCTATATCGAACCTGTATTTAAATCTTTAGTCGATACAGGCTTTCTGTACCCTATGGATAGCGCGACGATAGAGATTACATATCGATTGGGTATAGTTGTCTTTACTAACTCTGTATATAAGATGTAAAGCTCCTGTACAGACAACATATAGTTAAAGTACAGATGCAGTTAAGATTGCGTATAGAGCACATGAAGGTACTGTAAAGATACGATATAGGTTTTTAAAGATACTATTCCGATGCTGTATCGTCCAAATTAAGGTGCGGTATAGATAATTCAAGCAATTAATTTTAGATAAAAAAAAATATTTTTTTACGCGGATATATTTTCTTTTATAATATTTTATACAACCCCTCTGTATTTTTTTAGCTAATTTCATTTACACTAATGTATTTATTGATAGATTTTTAATTTTAAAAATGCGCTGCATACTTTACCTTAGCGGGGAATCGAACTGGCCATCTTTGGTTTGTGAGTCGGTCTCCTTGCACCCTGAGCTAATCTCGCCTCTTATAACATTCGACCGCTAAATGTTTTAAGAGTATTACATTAGGTTATGATGGACAATATGATACAAATGTACTACCAAGAATTACAGGTTAGGGTTAAACCGTTTTCTTTTTTGCAGTAAAATTTATAGTGACGTTGCATAATATCTCGTTAATAGTGTAGAGTAAAATCATTTTATAAATAGTTGGTAAAGTGTATCGTTTGCAGCTTTGCTAAGTTTTTAATAAACTGATGCCGAAACAACAAAAGACAACTACGTAGTGTGCATACAAGCGAAGTGGGAAAAAGCAGATATAAACGACGTTAGATTATATATAGTATTAAAATTTCAAGAAACACGTGAAAACAGACTATTTTGATAGAGTAAAGTATTAAGAAAAATAAACAGTGAAGAATTATAGGGGATAAAATATAAAACAGTTTTAGTAGGTTCAGACATTTCGAGAATCTTACTTCGAAATAATTGATGTCTTTGTATTATTTTACCACCAACTATTTTAAAGTACATTATTTCTGAATTTCCCGCCATTGCTGTCAGAATTGTAATTTCAAGAAAAAAATATCACGTAATTGTTCATGTTGATGTCGGTTCGTACTTTGTACTGCTGGCGCTGGGATAAGCTTTAAATATCTTTATCTTTTTGGTGAGGGGACTTTCCAAACAGGTCTGTTTATAAACCCCCATAAAGGTTTAGAGCTATTCTTCAGCCATGCATTGTTTAACGTCCGGCTTGGTTTTAGGTTTTACCGTTAAGAAAGTTTCTTTGCAATTGAGTCATTCTTATTGTGTTTCGCTGGAACTTTTAGCCGATGAAATATATTTATTTACAAAGTTTTTCCAATTACATGTTCAAAAACACTTTACTTCTAGTGCTTTAGGTGATTTTTTGGCCTTCTGGGGGGGGCGGGGGGGGGGGGGGGGGTTAATTACCCCTATCGAAAATACTATCGAAAATAACTCCACATTGGAGACAGCAGCCTTGGTTAATGATTATGTCATAAATTATTATTATAATTGTAGGAAGCACACAAATCTCCAAGGTTCCATCAAATTCGTAAACTTTAAATTCTTGATCTTGTTGATGCGCCATTTTTAACGTTTTTACACACAAGGCCAACAAATAAAGATAGTGTTTAGATTGACGCTATACACAGCGGTTTTAGGCTTAAGATAAAACTGTAAAGACAGGCAGTATATATTTAGCGAATCTAGGAATAAAAAGCCGTGGAAAAAAAAGCCGGGGTATAAAAAGCCGGGAAAAAAAAGCCGCGGAAAAAAAAGCCGGGGGAAAAAAAGCCGGCGGAAAAAAAAGCCGATGGTATAAATATTAAACATATTTAATAAATAAATACTTATTAAATCCCAAAATAACAACTACTACAATAATTTGTACAAACTTTATTTTATGTCAGAAGACAAAGTGTTATAATAATACACATTATTATACATTATTATTATATTATTATATTATAATACACACAATTATAGTAATACACATTAAAATTATAATAATCATCATAATAATAATATAGAGACTTACACATTTATTTAATTACAAATGTAATTGAGTAAAAGAAAAACACTCTTTACATTTCCCATTAGAAAGCAAACAGGTTTCTAAATTTAGTAGTAGTGGTAGTAGTTAGATGTAAGTCTCTATATTATTATTGATATTATTATAATTTTAATGTGTATATAAACAGTTTGTCTTCTGACAAAATAAAGTTTGTACAAATTATTGTAGTAGTTGTTATTTTGGGATTCAATAAAAATGAAACTTCACAATTTTTTAGTCATTCTATGCTCCCTTAGTAGTGGATCAAATCATTGTTTTCTTTGCTTCAAGTATTTATTTATTACATATGTTAAATATTTATACCATCGGCTTTTTTTTCCGCCGGCTTTTTTTTCCGCCGGTTTTTTTTTCCGCGGCTTTTTTTTCCCGGCTTTTTATACCCCGGCTTTTTTTTCCACGGCTTTTTATTCCGCCTACCATATTTAGCACAGATTCGATAAAGACAAAATCGGTAATTGCGCTACAGGTGCGATATAGCCTGCATGAAGATATTGTAGAGATTTGTTAAAGGTACAACTGTAAAGACAATCAGTATATATTTTCTACAGATCCGATAAAGATAAAATCCCTGCTAGAAGTACCGGTGCGGTATAGCATAGAATAAGATGTGATACAGATGTGATAAAGATAAAACTGTACTGGAAACAAGTATAGATATCATATAGATGCGGTAAATATTTAATCTATACAGTTAAGGTATAGGCTAAAGTACAGCTCCGATACATATTACACCTGTATCACGTAATCTTTACCGCATCTTTAAATATCTCTATCGCCTAGGACATCTTTATAGATTTGGTTATACGGGAAGACCAGGTCTAATGTTTCTACGACTCACCGATGTTGGTTGTACACTAATATTCTTTTTTGATGTAAAATTTTTAGATGAGTGTATAAAATTGATTAATTGAAGCGGTGTATTAATTTTGCTTAAGATTTTATTCTATTTGGTTAGGCCATTAATCATGTCGACGGTTTTACCATTGGAAGCCATATCAGTTAATCGGTCAAAATTTGACGACAATTCGGTAACAGCTTTTGAATGTTCAGCATTAAAGTCCATCTCCGTTATGTTATTAAAATGTTTTTCTTCTACGGTATAGTGGTTATCGTCTGTGTTTTTCTGATATAATTCTGGGTTATTTAACGTCGTATTGTTGTTTATTACATTTTCAGTAAATATCATATCTTTATAAAAGTCGGTTGGTACGTCATCTCACAATGCCAATTGTGCCAGTTGTTTCCGGTCGTCTGCATTTAATTGCTTACAGGTATTAAATCTTATACCACAAGTATTTTGAATAGCACAAAGGTGCTTACAGAATCTGCCGCCTTGTCCATAAATGCAATCACAAAATGCGATATCTATATGCGCAGTGTAGAATACACCGTCGTCGTTTTCTGAAGAAACCAAATATGTATTTTCATCAATTTTCTTTGTGGACGTTGAAGCACGCGATGCCATTTTTAGAAAAGCCAGTTCATTTTTACTACTTCTGCAATTAGCAAAAGTGAGTAAATGACGCCTTTGATACGATTCAAATACCTTAATAACAAAATCGATTAAGGCACAAGTATTGAACGCTTTACACCTTTGCAGGACAATATCTTTGAAGACACGAATTGATGCTTCAACATAGTTGTTGGTATTATTTCCTCTTGTTAACAATGCGCTTCTGTATGCTAGTAACCATTCTTCTCTGCGATTCCAATAATTACTAATATGTAGTTTTAAATTATCATATTTTCCTAGTTTCTCATCATTTAAAAATTTATCGTAATTATCTTGTGCTTGTTCGATTGATGTTGAATATAGAATATTTCTAAACATGGTCATAATGTATTTTCTGTCATCTTTCAAAATACCATGCTGATTGTGCCACAGCCACCTCCACAAAGCTTGGCATAAATGAAAAATGCAGAGAAGTCTAAGCGATTCTGGGAACACATGTTTAAGAGCATTTCTCTCAGCTAAAGAATCGTCAGTCATAAATATTTTTGGAAAGCCAAAACTACCAAAACCTTCATTTTGTGACGAATCACGTAGTAGTGCAAATGCACCTGTATAATTTTCCTGAGATTGGTCCGTATGTAGGATACAAGCCAAAGGTACTGTTCCTACTTTCGTTGCACCAAAAAAAAATGTTACGCATGTATTTGTCTGATCACATGAGCCACTTGAGTCTACAAAAACTATTTCATTTGCAAACTGGTGATTATGAGCCCTTATCATAATTGGAGTCAACATAACAATGATCAGAGGATTTTCTTGTATTATTACTTTAGCACCTTTTTCCGTATATTTTTCGAGCTTACTTTTTAGGGCGTTTAACATATCTGGATATTCGCGTCCACCAAAATTTGCGTTCCTGCAGCAAAAATAAACAAATTTAAATGCAATGATATTATTAATGAAATTAGTAAGTAGGTACCTTACGTAATATGTTAGAAAACATAAAATTGGACAAACTGTCAAAAATATTAATCCATAGACACCAAAAATAACATACCTCCATTTGGTGTACAAGTATTTTACTTGTCGCTCTGTCGGATTTATTTGTGCATTTGCCAATACCAGTGAAATTTCACTTTCATCATGTTCACTTTCCAAATATATCTCGTGAAATGATCTAGCTGCAGAGGCAGTCATACCATCTTCAAAATATTTTAAAAATATTGTGTGGAAGTATCGACTGACATTCTCAGATAACTATAAGCTTCCGCCACAACAATTCTATGTGAATGTTTAAATGTAATCTAAAATACCAACACAATAATATTATGTATAATTAGCAATTTAAAAAGTAAGTTACCTGTATAACTACATTCAATCCTTTGTTTAAAAGACAATCAATCCTTATAGTATCACGATTTACTTTTTTGAATAAGATGCCAATAGTTGCATTACAATATTTGCCACGTTGTCGAGTATCTTCACGTTTTCTTTTTTTCAGTTTGTCAAAATTATTATGATGGCACTTAAAAACTTTTCTATAAAGATATTTTTTGCAGTTGGATAAGTATATCTTACTATCCAGTTAGTAGCAGTTCCCTTACTAAACTTTCCAATCCAATCAGAACACCAATCACTATAAAACTGTAGGTCTTCGTTTTGATCCGTTTTAGCTCTAATTGTTGCTGTAAAGCTATTATCGTCATTGTCATACTGATAATCATGCACTTCGCCTTGCTCTCCACTAAAGTTTTTTAAAGACAACAACATATCTTCACACATGGCGGTTTTTTTAACTCTTAACACGGCGCGTTTCACTAACATTATTTTAAAGGTTATGTTGTTAAAATTGAATTTAACGGAACGTGTTCGAGTAAGGATTGCCTTTGAAAATGCAACCTTTAACATTGCCATATCTTACTGCGGTTCAACGCGTGAATATGTTGAAACGCAGTAAGAATTGTCTCAATGCACGCGGCGTAATTTTTGAACATTGTTTACTGCAGTAGAACCATGCGTCGCGTTGTGCCATAGTAAATAATGCCAATACGCATCCGGGGGTAGACCTCCAATAGAAAAAAAAATTGTCCGAGATAGAATTGAAAGTAATAAGTGTTTTAGAGGATACATTTTATAAAGGATGTAATGTGACAGAACGTGGATTACTTACAATAACGGTTTTATTTTTATTTCTTCTTAGTTAAATTTCTTGGAGAATACACATGAGAATGAAAGAGAATTTCCCAAAAACGAACATTCTGATGTACTTACTTTAAATAGAACTATCTAAATATATAATAATATAATTTACTTTTTAATTTTATATTGATTATAAGCTTATAATTGTATAATTTGGCGTCTTTGTATGCGCAGTTCTCTTCCAGAAATTGCTTCCTGCTGCTGCCGCTGTAATTCTCTTAATTGAAAATCAACAATTGGAAGCATTTTTTTAACTGCAAAAATGTCAATTTAGTAAATGGTAAAAATTAAGTACCTACACGCTATGTAACGTACTTATATAGGTATAATGTAATTACAAAAATTTTCAGAAACTTAAAAAGGGCAGGGTATCCAAGCAAGTACATCAACTAGAGTTCAAATGAGATTCAAATTCAAATTTGACATGTGAAAATGAGGTTATGACGCTCAATGCTACGAGTTTCTCTGTCGGCTACGACGTAGCCTTTACGAAAGCGTTTTAGAATCATCTACCACTCGATAGCGAGTTCACTGTTGTGTCGAGTACGCAATCCGATACCAGACGTATCGAGTAAACAGAATCCCACTGCAGGTTTTATGTTTGTCCCCAATTCATAAGGTGTTTTGGTTTTTAATCCACTTACAACAAATCGATTTCTCAAGTAAACAGCACAGTTTACAGCCTCTGCCCAAAACTTTTTATTTAACTTAGCCTCAAACTGTAAAGATTTTGCTTTTCCTACCAATGTCCTGTTTATCCTTTCCAACATACCGTTCTGCTCCGGTGTGTACGGATTAGTTTTCTGATGAACTATACCACTCTTTCTAAGAAAACTCTAATTCATTAGTAGTAAGGTAACTGTCACGTTATAGACCAGATTTTTGTTTTCATTATTTTAAAGAATAATATTTATTATCAGATAACACCAGATTATTCTGTTTCATATATTCAAATATATCAAGAGGACAATAAAGAGATATAAATTTATCTTTACCTTCTTTGCTAACACATAATTTCGTACTTGGTTCATTTTGAATATATAAAAAAAGATGATTAATAAAAATGGTCTGAAATAAACCAACTATTCTACTAAAGACATAATCAACTCCGATAACTACTTTTCTCATTATTATAAATACATAAATTGGTGGACCAGATTTTTGTTGAAGCCGATTTTCATTTGTGGAATCGCGACTTGAATAGCTAGACCAGATTTTAAAATTCTAGCGTCTCCATATGGACTCACTGCGGAATCATTAGAGAATTCAAGTGGAATAGCTAGACTAGATTTTTATTTTTAAATTTCACCGGTCGACATGGCGACCGGTGCTGAATCATTAATTTTTTTTAGTAGTAATGTAACTGTCACGTTATAGACCAGATTTTCATTTTCATTATTTTAAACAAAATAGGTCCATTTACATACAATTTTCGAAAAACGAAAATTTTTCTTGTTCCATCTATCAAGTTCATTCCATCTATTAAAACTGTTTGAAAAACTATACCGGATTTTGAAACACAACTTCAACAGATGGAAATCATCTTAAATAGTTAGACCAGATTTCAACACCTAGAAAATAAATCTAGTATAGGAACATTTGTTGTTTTTGAGGCTCCAAAAAAATCCACGACCAAAAACGTTAAAAATGACCTGTTTTGTTCAAAAAAATGCGTTTTCAAAAAAATCTGGTCTCAAAAAATTAGCTGTTTTGAAAGTGGTTTTGACAAAAAAAGCTTGTTTTTTCGAAAATTGTATGAAAACCTATTTTTTTCTGTGACGGGAAAAAAGTTTAACATTTTGTCTCTCTTGACAGGTACTAAAGTACACTTTTTATAAAAATACTTTTTTCCCGGGAAAAAAGTATTTACTTTTTTCCCGGGGAAAAAAGTAATTACTTTTTTCCCGGATACATATACATAATACACATAGATATTAACACTCATAACATTTATTATGTGAAAGTTACATTTTCTTAACATTAAAAGTACAGTTGTTAAACGTGCATTGCATGAAGTTCTTTTTCCCAGGAGGATTTGAATTTCGTGCTACATTGGAAATTTCTTCAGCAGAAATGTCATTTTCTGCCAAGGATACAACTGCTCTTGATATACCTGGTCGGCAATTTGGTGTTACTTCAGCTGCTGCATTGTAACACGTTGAAATACTTCGCTAGCAATTTCTGTCCTTTGCGCTACCGAGTCATCAACATACCCTTCTGCGACAGTTGAAGACTTCCAACCGCCATGTTTCTTTAATGTCAACAAGTCTCCTCCAGATTCCACAAGAAGAGTAGCTGAAGATCTTCGAAATGCATGACTCGTGTATAAGTTAGCATTTTCTAGTCCAAGAAAATTGGCTACTGTTTCAGGTATTTTATAAAATTGATTTTTACCTACAACCTGATTAATACATTTCCCATTGCGGTATGCATAAAAAAGGCGGCGTTCTTTTGCTGCTGGTGGGCGAAGGGCTATGTACATTTTGTAAAATTTAACATATTCTTCAGTGACTACAAATCTCCTGCTTACATCATTTTTCGTTTGATTTATTTTCACTACTAGTAAAGTTCCTAAATCTTCTATGTCATCTAATGTTACCTGGATTATTTCACAAATTCGACAAGCTCCCGAAATTCCAAATACTACAACAACCTTAGTCATTAAATAAACTTCATCAGGGGCATTATATAAAAAATCTGAAAATCTTTGATTTCTTGGGTCTGTAACCTTTCCCATTTTGCTTCAGAAATATGATTAACTTGACATATTTAGAAATATCCACATTAATATTAGCTTGTAATGTACTTCTCATCATTGAATAAGTCGACCACACTGTTGATGGCTTTTGTTGTTGCGCCAGTTCAGCAAAATACGCCAATAACACTGTTTCCGAAAAAGAACTGCATTTCTTTTTCAATTTCCATTCCATAAATCTTGAATATGCGTTTTCGTAAATTTTTCGCGATTTACTTGGCAATAGTTTCAAAGATGCTTCTTTTGCCGCTTCTACTAATTCCGGTAGAGTAAAAGAAAACTCAGAATCGGAATCGCTGTCCATTATTGCACAAGAATAACTTTCAAAAGAACTAAATTAACAAATCTATTTTTATTCGACAACTAACGTGACAGTTATTTGATTGCTAATGTTTCGTTACCTAGCAACGTCAATTGCCGCTACAACAGCTTACTAGTTTAAAAATTCAAATTCCACGTTGGCCAATTTTCCGACTTTATTATATATGTTTTTCAATATATTACATTTTTTCCTGTCACAGAAAAAAATAGTGTATTATACACAGGAAAAAAGTAAAATTTTAGCTCTCGATGTGAGTGTCTCCCTCCGCTTCGCGTCGGGAGACAAACAAACACCTCGAGCTAAAATCTATTACTTTTTTCCTTTGTATAATAAATATCTATTTCGATATATGGATACATTTACAAAAAAAGAAAGAAATATTGATTACAACAAATTTACTCGAATTTATGGATTTTATTGATGAAATAACGCATTCCCAAATTCGGGACGCGTTATTGAGAAAGAAAAAGGGAAAATATTTAGAGTTTTTAAAACATAATAATATAGACTATGAAGAAATAGGTTATAAACACGAAAAGCAAAATTGTGTAATTATATACAAAACTAAATTAAAAATGGAGATTCGAGAACAATCCATTCAAAAAAATGGGTACTTTTATGAATCGATAATTTTAAAGAATGTATTATTAATATTGAATAATCAAGCCGTATCAGGGTTTCGGATGATAACTATTAATCTTGAATAATCAAGGCGTATCAGGGTTGTGGATAGACGAATGAGTTTCCAATTTATTAACAAAAGTCATTTATTAATAAATGGAAGCTACAATAAGAGAACTAATAAGTGATCTTAAAATATCACAATTACTTAAGCGTTTTAATAATCACAATATTAAACAATATGTTATAGATGAAATTAGAAAACGAACAAACTTGGACTGGTTAAGAATTTCACACACACAAAAATTATCTGAAGATTTTATAAAAAAATTTCAAGACAAAGTTAGAAGGGAATTTATTTCATTCGATCAAAAATTATCAGAAGATTTTATTAAAGAATTTCAAGATAAAATTAAATGGGAATAAATTTCATACTATCAACAATTATCAGAAAATTTTATAAGAGAATTCCAAGATAAGGTTGATTGAGATGGTATTTTATGCGGTCAAAAATTATTAGAAGATTTTATTAGAGAATTTCAACACAAATTTCTCAATTGACCAATATGTAGACAACCAATACAATTGAATAATCAAGGTGTATCAGACGAATGAGTTTCCAAATTATTAACAAAATTTTTAATAAATAAATGGATAATCAATCCAAGATCTGTAGAAGGTGTAAAACTGAAAAGACTTTAGAAAATTATTATAGGAACAAGAATAATTCAGATGGGTATCATGTAACTTGTAAAGAATGTTGGAGTTATACTAAGAACTCTACACAAAAAGAAATACAAGATTCAAGTATTTGTAGTAAATGTAATATTGAATAAACTAATGATAATTATTATCAAAACAGAAAATTTAAATGTGGTAATCAAACCATATGTAAAAAGTGTTATACTAAGGTTTGTACAAAATGTAAAATTGAAAAGACGTTAGAAAATTATTTTTTTAATAATAAATTTAATGACGCCCATCAAGCGATATGTAAAGAGCGCTGGGCAAAATGTTTTTCAAATAATAAAAAATACCATGTCCTAAATGTAATAAACCAATAGGAAGAAGATATATGGATGCATATTTTAAATTGGAGTGGCAAATATTGAATAAATTTTTTCTATATAAATGGAAGCTCAACTCAGGAGCTTGAGAAATAAGAAAAGATATATAAAAGCATTTCAAAGAGAAATTAATAATAAAACTAGAGCCGAACTATATGAATTTGTAACAAGAGGTAAAAGAAAAGGGTTTTCGAAAGCATCTAAACAAGAATTAATTAATTTTATAAATAGTCAAATCCCCAAAGGTAGAATATTTTATGAAAACAAAATATGATATTTAAAAAGAATAAAGGATTTACCAGAAACAGATGATGCTTTAATTATTCAACCTAGATCTAGGCGAGAAGCAGTTGAAAATAAATCGAAAGATTTAAAAGAATTTCCACAATATGACGATGAAGATGAATCAGAAGTAAAAGTTGTTCAAGCAAACGGAGCTTGGAATGATTTATTAGTTGATTATAGATTTTGCATGTTGGAATAAGAAATTAAAGTGGTCCATATAAAGGATATCGATTGATGATATTTGAATAATCCATTCACATTTCCCGATGTATCAAGTTGTTCATATTGAATTAGAGCAACTAGTTTAATTGTAAGATATACGTTCAATAAATTAAAACCTATATTGAATAACCGCAGTTTAAACCTGGAGTTAAGAAAGCGTTTCTTAAAATGGTATGTGTTCTCGGTGCTTCTGTACGGAATGGAGGCTTGGACGTTAACCGAAGATCTATGTAATAAAATCAATGCTTTTGAAATGTGGACGTACAGACGCATACTGCGTGTACCATGGACAGATAGAGTGACCAATGTGGAGATATTAGAAAGAATGAATTGTTCATTAGAAGTTATGTCCACTATCAAACAGCGGAAATTGGAATATCTGGGTCACGTGATGAGAGGGGAAAAATACGAATTGCTGCAGCTTATATTGCAAGGCCGAATTGAAGGACGCAGAGGGCCTGGTCGCAGACGAACTTCCTGGCTGAAAAACTTACGCAATTGGTATAACAAATCTACAACATCTTTATTTCGTGCTGCGGTGTCTAAAGTACAGATAGCCTTATTGGTCGCCAACATCCGTTAGGATAGGCACTACAAGAAGAAGAAGCTTAATTGTAACTGCTTTATGTTTTCTAAATCCTGTTTCAATTTTATCTTTCACATATGGTTGTAATCTAGATAGATAGATTGACAAATCGTGTTTATTTATATCGGAATAAAATCTATAATCAACTAATAAAACATTCCAAGCTCTGTTTGCTTGAACAACTTTTACTTCTGATTCATCTTCATCGTCATATTGTGGAAATTCTTTTAAATCTTTCGATTTATTTTCAACTGCTTCTCGCCTAGATCTAGGTTGAATAATTAAAGCATCATCTATTTTTGGTAAATCTTTTATTCTTTTTAAATCTCTTATTTTGTTATCATAAAATATTCTACCTTTGGGGATTTGACTATTTATAAAATTAATTAATTCTTGTTTAGATGCTTTCAAAAACCCCTTTCCTTTACCTCTTGTTACAAATTCATATAGTTCGGCTCTAGTTTTATTATTAATTTCTCTTTGAAATGCTTTTATATATCTTTTCTTATTTCTCAAGCTCCTGAGTTGAGCTTCCATTTATATAGAAAAAATTTATTCAATATTTTAAGTTGACAAATTTTTAGTTAATAAGTGAGTGCCACTCCAATTTAAAATATGCATCCATATATCTTCTTCCTATTGGTTTTTTACATTTAGGACATGGTATTTTTTATTATTTGAAAAACATTTTTCCCAGCACTCTTTACATATCGATTGATGGGCGTCATTAAGTTTATTATTAAAAAAATAATTTTCTAAAGTCTTTTCAGTTTTACATTTTGTACAAACCTTAGTATAACACTTTTTACATATGGTTTGATTACCACATTTAAATTTTCTGGTTTGATAATAATTATCATTAGTTTTTTCAATATTACATTTACTACAAATACCTGGATCTTGTATTTCTTTTTGTGTAGAGTTCTTAGTATAACTCCAACATTCTTTACAAGTTACATGATACCCATCTGAATTATTCTTGTTCCTAAAATAATTTCCGAAAGTCTTTTCAGTTTTACACCTTCTACATATCTTGGATTGATTATCCATTTATTTATTAAAAATTTTGTTAATGATTTAGAAACTCATTCGTCTGATACACCTTGATTATTCAATTGTATTGGTTGTCTATATATTGGTCAATTGAGAAATTTGTGTTGAAATTCTCTAATAAAATCTTCTGATAATTTTTGACCGCATAAAATACCATCCCAATCAACCTTATCTTAGAATTCTCTTATAAAATTTTCTGATAATTTTTGATAGTATGAAATTTTTCCCATTTAATTTTATCTTGAAATTCTTTAATAAAATCTTCTGATAATTTTTGATCGAATGAAATAAATTCCCTTCTAACTTTGTCTTGAAATTCTTTTATAAAATCTTCAGATAATTTTTGTGTGTGTGAAATTCTTAACCAGTCCCAGTTTGTTCGTTTTCTAATTTCATCTATAACATATTGTTTAATATTCGGATTATTAAAACGCTTAATTAATTGTGATATTTTAAGATCACTTACTAGTTCTCTTATTGTAGCTTCCATTTATTAATAAATGACTTTTGTTAATAAATTGGAAACTCATTCGTCTATCCACAACCCTGATACGCCTTGATTATTCAAGATTAATAGTTCATCCGAAACCCTGATACGCCTTGATTATTCAATATTAATAATACATTCTTCAAAATTATCGATTGATAAAAGTATCCATTTTTTTGAATGGATTGTTCTCGAATCTCCATTTTTAATTTAGTTTCGTATATAATTATACAATTTTGCTTTTCGTGTTTATAACCTATTTCTTCATAGTCTATATTATTATGTTTTAAAAACCCTAAATATTTTCCCTATTTTCTTTCTCAATAACGCGTCTTAAATTTGGGGATGCATAACGCATCCCCAAATTTGGGGATGCGTTATTTCATCAATAAAACCCATAAATTCGAGTAAATTTGTTGTAAACGATATTTCTTTTTTTTTGTAAATGTATCCATATATCGAAAAAATATTTATTATTAGGTAACACCAGATTATTCTGTTTCATATATTCAAATATATCAAGAGGACAATAAAGAGATATAAATTTATCTTTACCTTCTTTGCTAACACATAATTTCGTATTTGGTTCATTTTGAATTATATAAAAAACGATGATTAATAAAAATGGTCTGAAATAAACCAACTATTCTACTAAAGACATAATCAACTCCGATAACTACTTTTCTCATTATTATAAATACATAAATTGGTAGACCAGATTTTTGTTGAAGCCGATTTCGATTTGTGGAATCGTGACTTGAATAGCTAGACCAGATTTTAAAATTCTAGCGTCTCCATATGGACTCACTGCAGAATCATTAGAGAATTCAACTTGAATAACTAGACCAGATTTTTATTTTTAAATTTCACCGGTCGACATGGCTACCGGTGCTGAATCATTAATTTTTTTTAGTAGTAATGTAACTGTCACGTTATAGACCGGATTTTTGTTTTCATTATTTTAAACAAAATAGGTCCATTTACATACAATTTTCGAAAAAACAAGAAAATTTTTCTTTTTCCATCTATCAAGTCCATTCCATCTATTAAAACTGTTTGAAAAACTATACCGGATTTTAAAACACAACTTCAACGGATGGAAATCATCTTAAATAGCTAGACCAGATTTTAACACCTAGAAAATAAATCTAGTATAGGAACAATTGTTGTTTTTGAGGCTCCAAAAAATTCCACGGCCAAAAACGTTAAAAATGACCTGTTTTGTTCCAGTGGTTTTGTAAAAAAAAAAGCTTGTTTATTTGGAAAATTGTATTAAAACCTATTTTGTTTAAAATAATGAAAACAAAAATCTGGTCTATAACGTGATAGTTACCTTACTACTAATAAATTAGAGTTTTTTTAGAAAGAGTGGTATAACTCATCAGAAAACTAATCCGTACACACCGGAGCAGAACGGTATGTTGAAAAGGATAAACAGGACATTGGTAGGAAAAGCAAAATGTTTACAGTTTGAGGCTAAGTTAAGTAAAAAGTTTTGAGCAGAGGCTGTAAACTGTGCTGTTTACTTAAGAAATCGATCTGTTGTAAGTGGATTAAAAACCAAAACACCTTATGAATTGGGGACAAACATAAAACCTGCAGTGGGATTCTGTTTACTTGATACGTCTGCTATCGGATTGCGTACTCGACACGACAGTGAACTCGCTATCGAGTGGTAGATGATCCTAAAACGCTTTCGTAAAGGCTACGTCGTAGCCGACAGAGAAACTCGTAGCATTGAGCGTCATAACCTCATTTTCACATGTCAAATTTGAATTTGAATCTCATTTGAACTCTAGTTGATGTACTTGCTTGGATACCCTGCCCTTTTTAAGTTTCTGAAAATTTTTGTAATTACATTATACCTATATAAGTACGTTACATAGCGTGTAGGTACTTAATTTTTACCATTTACTAAATTGACATTTTTGCAGTTAAAAGAATGCTTCCAATTGTTGATTTTCAATTAAGAGAATTACCAACCCTAATCTTTGAGAATTACAGCGGCAGCAGCAGGAAGCAATTTCTGGAAGAGAACTGCGCATACAAAGACGCCAAATTATACAATTATAAGCTTATAATCAATATAAAATTAAAAAGTAAATTATATTATTATATATTTAGATATTTAAAGTAAGTACATCAGAATGTTCGTTTTTGGGAACATTCTCCTTCATTCTCATGTGTATTCTTCAAGAAATTTAACTAAGAAGAAATAAAAATAAGACCGTTATTGTAAGTAATTCACGTTCTGTCACATTACATCCTTTATAAAATGTATCCTCTAAAACACTTATTACTTTCAATTCTATCTCGGACAGTTTTTTTTCTATTGGAGGTCTACCCCCGGATACCCGCTGCGATTTTGTGATTTCGCCCGCTTTCTTCTTAAGACACTACTTGAAGTCGCTCCATGTGTAATATAAAAGAAAATAAAAGAAAATATGCAACAGAATTTTAATGAGTGGTGTTATAAAGATCATAGGCAAGTATTTTGAGTAGGTATTGCTTTTGTGCAGCTTAAAATAAAAATTGGAGTAACTTACTTTTTGCCATTTTTCTACGGATTTTTCTCCTAAACCTGCAGAATTTAATCTAATAGTTAAATCCTTCCACAACCTCTTTTAAACCTCTTTTACATTAGAGGAGTTTATTCTTCCTCGAGCAAACCCGGTGTGACTTTCTAGGAAATCGATAAAAATGTCCTAGTGGGCATTGGTGACTTTAAAATGCGTCCTAAAAATGCATAAGTTAATTAATTATCAATTAAGATTTGTTTTTCCTTTACTTCCATAATTATTTCAAATTAATTTTAATTATTTAAGAATGAAACAAAGAGGAACTACGTAGACTTGCTGCTTGCAGATGCTTTGAAAAAGCGTTAAACACAATGAATAAGATGTTTTTCACGTACATGCCAATTAAAATTTAAACATTTGCAAATTATTGCCGGCCCCTTTTTTGAAATTCGTGCCGATCTTCGACAAGAAAAAGACAGCATGTTATATTGGAGTAAGATGCATACATCGTTTGGCGAACTCGGGACCTAAGCAGCCAAGGATTGGAAACTATACAGGACAGTCTATAGGAGCGGCAGCCAATTAGAAAAAAGCAGCGCTGTGACGTCACGCCGTTCACCGATGTAGCCGCTGTTCTCTCAGCGCATATGAAATGCATATAAAAGTACGCCTTGATAATATACGCAAATAATTGATATACTAAATAACAAAAAGCTATTCATTTGAAGGAGATTAAAACACAGAATCATCTAAAGTAAAATAATATTTATTTGAAATTGTAATACACCTAAATAATTAAATGTGTGTGGCTACTTCTCATGTATCAATCTTTTACATCTGCTTGCTAACTCGAGATTCATTATTGCTATTTTCGATTCTTTTCCTTTTTTTATTCTCTATTAATTCCAGTTTTTTTTAAATTTTTATACTTTATTCTAATCATCAACCGAAGTTTAATGAAAGTTTCAACAATTTTTAGAGAGATTTTTTTCCCGTTTTGTAATTAAATTACTTAAATTTGTCACGGTGTGAAATTCTTTTTTAAAATTTTCGCCGTTATAATTTAAAAAGTAGCGATTCATCTTTGTAACCTGCTTCCTCCATTCATCTGTTGGTTTTATCAAACCCCCATATAATAGCTGCTGGACCCACTATGCAAATTGTAGTCATGGGCATTTACTAATCTATATGTACGGTCTTCTAAAAGTGGGTCCGTCTTTTTATATTTCCATGCCAGATAACAAGCAATGTACTCTAAAGCATCCTTTGAAGTTTCTGGAATATCCTTTTCAGGAGAACTGTCGGATGTGTCGGATGAACTTAATGTCACACTTTCAATGTTTATGCTCAAATCACTGTCGTCATCGGCAGCAGTTATTGACTTAGTAACTGTAGACTTTCAATCGAAATCAAAATTCCCTTCTGAAATGTTTGTAGCACGCCTTTTCGTTGTTTCTTTCCCATTGCTCTCATATCTTTGAAAATGCAATATAGTTTTTTAGATGTAATATTTGATCTTCTAAATGCATACCAAATGGTCACTTGGTGGGTATTTTTTCGTCTATGGCGTAGCTGTTAAAAATGTCAAACCACAGATTTACATCCTCAATGAAGTCTGCTAAATTAAGTGCTAGTTGATTATCGGGTCCTGGCTGGTATCTTCTTAGTGCGGTAGCAGTGCTATGCGATATTAATTGTGCAGCAACTCTAACATTTTGTCTTTTTGTATTTTCAACCTCGATGTGCTTTCTCGATATTTTATAGATGGGATTTACTTCATGGTCGTTTAATTTAATTAAATGTTCAAGAGGTGTTTTGCTAATTATTGTGCCGTCCCCTAAATGAAACCCATAGTCGAGCAACCAATTCCGAGTCAATTTTAACAAGTCAGGGGCATCCGCAAACATATATATTTTTTCTTGCGTATTGGGATGAAGAAAATACGTCGACTCTACAGAAATGCTTAAATCTCTGCACAAACCAATGCTTCCTCCGCCACAGTCACTGGTGCAAGCTACTACTGAATAATTTATTTTATGCAACGCACTTATACTTCAAAAAGAATATCTTTCGTCATTTTCGCATCAAAGGCACAATACACCGGTTGTTTTCATTTTTTAAATAGTCCTCGAGCCAAGACAACTTGCATTTGTGAATGTACTCCAAACACTGAATCTGTTGCCGCATCATACTCAAATAGAGATCTAACTTTCATCTTATCAAATGCGAGGACCACTGTTCTTTCACAATCAGTTTGTTTTTCACCAGCTAATTTCATAATATTCAGTACATCCGGAAGAACACTTTCATTCATTCTAATGCGACTAGCCCATCGCCTTAGAGAAGATAAAAATGGTAGTGGATACTTTAATTTACCACGCAGGAATAGATATGCCTTCTTGCTGTAATACCGAAGAGTAAAAGCGGTGGAAATATCTTCTTCAGACCAAACAACTCGCTTCTTCTTGTTGAGGATAATGTCTATTTGTTTGGGAGAGACAAGCTCTGATAAGACATCTTGTACCTTCTTCTTTACTTTTGATGCAATGGGCAACACTTTTCTGTTTGATTTATAATATTTCAGTTGGGACGACAAACTTTTAATTTTTAACCGGCTATTCCGTTTCAATCGCAAATTTTCCTCTTTTAGCAAATCCATTTCAGCATTGAGTTTTAAAATTTCTTGATTTTGATTTTCATTAATTCCGGCTGCGGTCATTTCTCTCCGCTATCTGCAATATTTAAATTTACATCTCTATGTTCCTTTGCTAAATCTTCCAATAGTTGCCTATGTGCTAGGCTATTTTGTTTTTCTTCCATCCGGGTTTGACGTTTGGTAGCTTCTGTTGATCTGGTGTCTGAGGGCAAATTGCAAGATGGCACTGAGTTTGGCTTCAAAATTTTTCGTAGCGGTAAATCTAAAAGTTAAATTTATTTAAGATTAAAGATTCTATTTGTTCATGAACATTAAATATTATTACTTAGAAGCTCATTTCGTAAATCTCGTTCATAATCGTCTGGCATGAAATGGTTAGAACAAATTTGGTTATTTTTTATAGTGAATTTATCAGCTCTTTTGCACTTTAGAATCCACTGAGCTCTTAGCTGTTTGTCTTCCGGAAAAGTATGATAAACAACACCTTCTGTGTTTGTGCTATAATTGCTACAAGTAGCAACAGCACAACATCGTCCACCACCCTTTCCCATATTATATTATATCTAAAAGTCATCTCTCTCTTGTCGTTAATCTTCAGAAGTGAAGAGTCGTGATTTGTGCGGAATATATGAGGATTTCTTCAATTAGTTGACATTTTTCGTAATGTCTTTCCATGCGTTACGATCTTTCGCTGATTTAATGTTGTTTTGGATATTTGTACCGGTCAGGTCGCTTATTTGATCTAGCCATCGTTTTGGTGAGCGTTCCCGTAACCTTTTTCCGTCCATCTTGCCTTGAACTACCAGCTTTCCCAAGTTGTTATCACTGCTCCTAGTTATGTGTCCAAAATATAGGAGTATGCGTCGTTGGACGGTTGTTATCAGCCTTGTTGTTATACCGATTTCTTCCAAGATAGAGTGGTTGGTTCTGTGTGCTGTCCAGGGTATCCGCAGCATTCTCCTCCAGCACCACATTTCGAAGGCATTAACTTTCCGTTTATCTGTTTCCTTTGGTGTCCAGGCTTCTGCTCCGTTAAGAGCTATTGGAAAAACTTTACTTTACTTTACTTTAGTCGGGATTCGTATGTTTCTGTCTTTCCAGATTTTCGTTAGCTTTGTAACGGCTGTTTTGGGGATGGCTGTGCGTCTTTTTATTTTTTCTGTGTAGCCGCCGACATTACTGATAAGAGTTCCTAAGTAGATTCTATGGTCGACTACTTCTATGTCCCCAATGGTATTTTGATGTTGCTGAGTCCCCGATCTGTCGATTATCATTATTTTAGTTTTATTACGGTTCAATTTTAACCCAGCGTTCTCACTTTCTCTTTCAAGTTTCTCGATTAGATTAATCAATTCTACATCAGTTCTTGTTATCAGGGCAGTGTCGTCAGCATATCTGAGATTTGTTATTTTTTCACCGCCAACTGTTATACCGCTATCCCAGTTCTCAAGTACTTTCCTCATAATGTATTCGCCGTATAAGTTGAACAGAAGGGGCGACAGTATACATCCTTGCCGGACACCTTTCTGAAGGGTGAATTTATTCGATGTTCGATTATTTATTCTGATGACAGCCGAGTTACATTCGTAGAGTTGTTTAATCATGTACACTAGGTGTGGTGGTGTACCCATTTCTAATAGTACCTCCCATAGTTTTGTCCATTTGACACAGTCGAACGCTTTTGCGTAATCGACGAAGCATATGTAAGCTAATACGTTGAATTCTCGGCATTTTTCAACTATTTGTCTCACATTTAGAATTTGGTCTCTCGTCCCTCTACCTTTTATAAAACCTGATTGTTCTTTGGGTATCTTCCAGTCGAGAAAGTTTTTGAGTCGACATGTAATATGTGTAATAGGATTTTACTGGCATTGGATATTAGGGCTATACTGCGATAATTTTCGCATTTATTTGTGGGCCCTTTCTTGTGGAAAGTAATGAACATAGAGTTTGTCCAATCTTCGGGCCATAAGCCGGAGGTCCATATTTTATTGCAGATCGTTGTTATAATTGAGATACCAGTGTCATCTAGTGATTTAAGCATTTCACTGCTGATGTCATCTTGTCCTGTTGCTTTATGATTCCGCAGCTTATTTATGGCATTTTTTACTTCACTCTTAAGAATTTCCGGTTCAAGGTTTGTTGAGCTTCTATCTAAAAGTCATAAAATAGGTACTATAAAACTTACGTTGAAATACTCCACTATACTACTTACCTATTTATCCCTGAAAAAATCTTCTATTTCAAGAGAAACCCTTGCACTTGCAGCGACACTCACCGAACGCAAGGCCTACATAAACACTTGCTTAGCCGTAGCTGGTGAACGGCGTGACGTCACAGCGATCGCGAACGTGCCGCATATTGCGCATAGGGAAAGATCTATCCTGTATAGTTTACAATCCTTGCTAAGCAGCTACCGTGAGAAAATGGCGGATCTACTCGATAGTGACTCGACACGATAGCACTTTAGAATTGCAGTTTGCCGAAAAGATGGCGTACTCGAAGCGTATCGAGCAATTAGAATGCCTGTGCTGATGCGAGTAACATTGGGGTCTTTGGAAGTGAGGTTATGGTACACATACCATTACAAAAGCGGAATAACTGAAATAAAATGGCTGAGAAAATGCTTTTGGCAGGCTTTGTGAAAGGTTATAGACTATACGATCCAAGTCGGAACAGTGTAATAAGTAAAAATGTGATAATAATGGAAAACACGCCTGAAAAAATTACCATTGTTGTTACTTCCGAAGAGAGTGATGCTGTAGTTACTGACGCTGACCAGGATGTGAACAAAAAGGAGGCTAGTGAACCGGATAAATCAGATTCAGTGGGGGTCGGTCAAGTAAGAGAAGAGCTCGGTAAACACGATGAAGAAACACTTCAAGAATGTGAAGAAGATTCGAGTGTCATCTTAGATGGGAGCACTGACGATGATTTTGTACCACCGTGTGAAGTAGAAACTCCAGAAATAGTTCGAAGATCAGGTAGAGAAGTAAAACCTGGAATAAATAACTATTATGTATCTAGTGCGCGAAATTATTCTTTGGTGATTGAGAATGAAAGTTTTTAACGAGGCGGCAGCCGAGACAAAAATCATTCGAAAGCACCAAAGAAATTTCGCGCACGAGTTGCATACAACATTTTTCTTACAGACTTACTGAAATAATGAAAAAAATTAAGTAAAATCATAATAAAATACAAAAATAGTTATTTATTGTACAAGATGATAAAATTGCACTTTATCTTCGAGAGCGATTTTAGCGTCGAGGCGTCAGCCGAGACGCTAATAAGCATCGAGAAGATAATGAAATTTTATCGTCGTGTGGAATACAACATTTTTTTCTATAGCAATTGTTAAAGAAGACCAAAAAATGAAGAAAAATCAATGATAAATTTGATTTAAAAGTGGCAGGAAAAAAAACAGTTTCGCGAAAAAATGAGTAGGTGGCTTTAATAACTTTTTGGTTGCTATAGAGTTTGTAGTGCGTAGATAAGAAAATAAAATACTTTATCTATCCTTGCTGTTAAAGTACTACTTTATCTACCCTTGATGGTAAAGTGCTACTTTTCCCTCTAATTTTAGTTAATAATAGCACGTTTTAACAGTTGCTATAGAAAAATAATGATTTATTCCATTGCAACCTAGTCTGTTTTTTTGTTACTACGGAAACAAAATTTACCAAATATTAATATTTGCCAGTTATTTTTTCCTAAACAAGTTTGGTCGGCGTTCTTTTTAAAATAGTATATTATTTTAAGCGGAGGAGAAGTATGACTTTTCATGGCGCGCCTGAGTTTACCCGCCGAACGCAGTGAGGCGGGTAATAGAAGGCAAGTCATGAAAAGTCACTTCTCCTCCAAATTAAATATGCTATTTTTTCTTCAAACGCTTTAAAATATGTATTATAAAGCTGCCATGTTTTTGTGTTTTTGATACTCAGCTCTGGGTTTGATTTATGCATACAATACTAGAAATGTAGTAGGCGATTAATAAATGCGAGTAGTTTCGATTGTTATACAAAAAAACGTTTTGACAGATATAAATTGTTCATCGTTGCTGTTAGTTGTGACCGGTTAGTTTTTGAAATGCAACCGAGCTTGTCGGCAGAAATTGAGGCTGCGGCCAATGAGGCTGTCTCCTCTCTTGGACCCACAAAATCTAGCGAGAAATATTGTGCCGCGTACGATCATTTTAAAAAGTGGTGCGATTCAAATAATGTAAATAAATTTGAAGAAAATGTGTTTCTAGCATATTTCAACACAATGGCTAAAGAGAAAAAATGGAAATCATCGACCATGTGGTCGCGATATTCCATGATCAAATCGCAACTAATAATTAAAAACGGAATGGATATAAGTAAATATTTAAAGTTACGCGCGTTCTTGAAAAAGCAAACGAAGGGTATTCTGCAAAAAAATCAAGAATTTTTTCGAAGGAGCAGTTCGAAACTTTTTTATTTGAAGCGCAAGATGATTTGTATTTAGGATTAAAGGTAATACGTTTTAGGTAATTTTAATTTTGTGGTTTAAATATGTAATTTCTTCAGATTGTTTTATTAATTGGAGTAACTGGAGCCTGCAGATGTGATGAAATGGTAAAAATGAAAACTACAGATATAGAGGACATGGGGAATATTGTTTTGATTAAAATTCCGGATAGTAAGACTAGAAAAGTTCGATCGTTCACAATAATTGGAGAAAATTACGTCAAAATCTATCGAAAATACGCAGCGTTAAGACCAAAAGATATGCCAGAAACTAGATTCTTTTTAAAATATCAAAATGGAAAATGCTGCAGAAGTGTAATGGGAATACACATTATTAGCAGTATTCCTGGAAAGGTTGCAACTTTCTTAAAATTAAGTAATTCAAAAGAATACACAGGCCATTCTTTAAGACGCACTTCGGCTACACTATTAATTGATGGAGGAGGTAATATTGAGTCGCTAAAGCGGAACGGGGGCTGGAAATCAAGTAGTGTAGCGGAAGGCTACATAGAGTAGTCGCTGCGAAATAAAAATTAGAATGCAAGTAAAATATTAAACTTGAATGAAGTTATAACACCTAGTGGCAGCAAGACAAATCTTATTGAATCATCAGCATCTCATTTGATTGCAGAATATTTAACTTCGTCTGCACAGACTTCTACAGTACTGCATGGTTTTAATTTTCAAAATGCAACATTGACAAATTGCACGTTTAATATTAGTTTGACAGATAAAAATGACGTTTAAATTCGTATTTTCATTGTTGTGTGTTATTATTTTAGCGTTTCCATAGCAACACTTTTCCCTCCATGGAGGGAAAAGGAAAAGTAAAACTGTCGCCGGCGGAAAAGTTGCATTTTTCCGCAGCCACCTCAGTCAAATTATGACCTAATTATTTTACGTTTGAAGAAAAACCCTATTTTTAATAATGTCGTCATGCATGAAATATGTTTCGCTCTAGTGCGCGTAATACTTCGTGCACGTTGTCAAGATAAACAACTCCAATGTGACATTTTGCATACTGAGATTAATGTAAAAATGTCATCATTTTTTGACGTCTGTAGAAAAATAATTATAAATATGTTTATCTGCGAATCCCAGGAGCTAAGATTTATCAGAAACAAAATTCAAAAACTATTATATATTTTATGACAATTTCATCAAAATTATTAATTGAACCATTTCACTGAAATTAAAAATCTGTTATCTGTTTTAACCACCATCATGACTACTACTGAATATAAGTTAACCTATTTCTCCATAAAAGCACTTGCAGAGCCAATTCGTTTTATTCTGAGTTACGGTAATATGAAATTTGAAGATGTTCGTCTATCGAAAGACAACTGGCCAGATATCAAAGACAGTAAAAATAATTAGAAATTTTAATAAATTGAAATAAATTACAATATATTGTAGCAACGCCTTTTGGCCAAGTTCCCATATTAGAAGTTGATGGTAAATTAGCCCATCAAAGTGTAGCCATTGCAAGGTACTTAGCCAAACAGACCGATCTTATAGGTGCAAATGATTGGGAAAATTTGGAAATTGATGCTATGGTTGATACCATCACTGATCTACGGTCAAGTAAGACTTACTGTCTCCTTGGGTAATTTTTGATCCAAGTGTTATTATAATAATTACTCCTTTAGAAATTTCTTCTTACAACATAGAAAAAGATGAATCCAGAAAAGTAAAGTTAAGGAAAATCCTGGAAGAACAAACTTTGCCGTTTTTTCTATGTCGTTTTGATGCTGCAGCATCTGATGGGTATCTTGTTCTCCGAAAGGTTCACTTTTCAAAAATTAAAAATAAATTAACTAATGTGTAGAGTTTTGCAGATGACATGGGCTGATTTGTATTTTGTAAGTTTACTGGATTACTGCAATGGGGTTATGAAAACGGACATTATTAGCAATTATCCGCATTTGGTCACACTTAAGGAAAAAATTTTAAATGTTCCGGCTATTAGCGAGTGGATTGAAACACGTCCAGCATCAGATTATTAATAGTTAAGAATCGAATTCGCTTATAATAAGTATTTAACATTTAACGAAAACTAGTAAATAAATGTAAACAAGTTTTTAATTAGAAAATTAAAATCTATTACAATTACTTTGTTTATAAATTCTAGCTTTACTTGTTTAAAGTCCATATTTAATGATGGTCTGTATATATAATAGTATATTTCACAAGGATTCTGGAAATAAGAATTTTTCCGTGCGCGTGTGACAAATTCTCGTGTGAGGCGAAGCCAAACACGGGAAATCATGCAAGCACGGAAAAACCATTTCTGGACGTGTAATGAACGATACTTTTTATTATACTTATCTGAAAACAACGCAAAAAAGGATAAGAAGTAAATTTAGAACATTTTATTTTCAAAGTAATACTAATACATCGTAATAGCACAGATAAGGTTAACACTAGAGAAGTAGTATAGCTGTGTGGTTCCTGCGACTGAGGATGGCCTGTCCATCCGGAGCACTAGGTAATCATCCCCTTAGAGGGTGAATGAAGGTTACCAAAGAGTTCTTGTAGTAAAAGAAGTACTTTTTGTCAGCAATGACCAGAAGGTGGTTGTAGGAAAAGAAGTAATTGTTTTGTCAACAATGACCAGAAGGTCTTAAGAATGTCTTGTAGTAGGAAAAGAAATCATTCTTTTTATTTTTTTAACAGCAAAGACCAGAAGGGTCTTGTTACCAAAGAATTTTAGTGTAAGCAAAAAAAGTAATTTTTTTTGATAGCAATGACCAGAAGATCTTAATGTGGTGGTTGTTGAAAAAGGTGTAAACAATGACCAGAAGAAGAAGAATATAACGACGACGACGGTTATGAAGTGTTGTTGGTTGCCTAACTTAAGTGTTTTTAGACAAGACTGAATAAAGTAGGTAAGGTAAGCGTGAAGGTAGTAGGTAAGCTTACTTCACCTGAAGAATTAGGCTAGCTGAGTATCTATTAACTTTACCTGTAGTTTACCTGTAGTAGTAGTCAGATTGGCCGAGTGGTCTAAGGCGTTAGATTTAAGCTCTGATTCCTGTAAAGGAGCGTGGGTTCGAAACCCACATCTGACACTTTTTATTATACAGAATAAAAAACAACATAGATACGTTAAATATTTATTTTATAAGTCATTACATACCATTTATATAAAATTTTTACATTTTGATATGCACAGTTCAGATTACTATACGTGTGCTGATTACAATGGTAATTATTGTTTATAGTGTTACAATTTAATAAATTATTTATATTCGTACACCCTAAAGTTTCAACATTTGCTATAATATTTTTGTTTTGCAATAATTTGTCAAGTGTTTGCTTTTTATTTTCACCCTTAACTAGAACACTTTCATTTTGGATAATATGTTTTAAGTAAGATGCTAAATGTTCGTAAGGTAAGAAATTCTTGCTTGTAGTATGCCAATCCAATCCGTGTAGATTTTTCGTTGTCCATTCAAGGTGCCTTTGTAGTTGAGTTGAAAGCCAATTGTAGATTGTAGGTAGATTAATCAGCGTATGATAAGTTTCTCCAGAGTTGATATTTAATATTGCAATTTCTCTTATAAACAGTTCACTGTTTTGAAACTGGAACTCTTGAATGTCCACGATAAACATTTTTCTGTTAAAACAGAAAAAAAGGTATCGATTGCTTAGTTGTTTGATGATGTTGTCTTGAAATATCCTGGAGGTACATGTTTAACCCCAGCACTTATTTTTACATGCTCATGAAATGTACAAGCAAGACATTTTTGTCCTTCAAAATCGGTTTCACCTTTACATTTTGGACACTTATGCTTAGCTGGTACAGGCATTTTTTTTATTTATTTAAAGAAAAAAAACTTACTGGACTGGCGGGGAGCTCTTCAAAACAATACAGCCCTAGATTTTCAGCTGTGTGAATTTTTATGGAATCTTCACAGAAACAATAATATCTCTCACAGTTTCTACAGTAAATAGTGTTCAATACTTCAAATCTCTCTTTTTTTATAGCTCTGAAAGACATGGTGGGGGTGGTTGGTGTAGTAGGATGAATCCTCTTTATTGTCAACATGCTGCTGCTTAACTTGATGAATCTGTTTTCGTCTTTATTAATTCTACCCCATATTACATCATTGTTGCTTACTTTCTACAAAAATAATATTAAATTTGTTAGTTTTTTTTATTTTTTTTAATATACTAATTCAGAACTTACATTTCTTTCTTAAGTAGCATTGGAAAGATACAAGTAGAATTAATTAAAAACACGAGATGATTTTTATTTTATTTTTTTGAAAACATAAGTTTAAACAATTTTGTTATGAAATCCCCACGGTAAGGTATCTGGTGTTATGAAATTGACAATTGTCTTATCATCATTAGGGTTAAGTGCCACTTTTTTCTGTTCAACTGTATATACTTCATGTTTTTCTGATCTAATTAAATTTTGATATGTTTCTTTTATTGAATTGTTAAACAAACATTGATAATAGTCTTCAAATGTTATAGTGTTTAATGATGATTTTGTAATGCCTTTTGCTTTTTTTGTAGTACCAAAATTTGAAATAGCATTTTCTATTTGAGAATCATCTAATCCCTCATCCATTAGTTTTTTTTTAAGTTTTTAATATCTGCATCAGTTACCCTTACTCTTACTGTATACATTTTTGATCGTAGTCCAATAAATTCGATCATAATAATTCCATTATTTTCATCTTTCATTAAACCTAAAACCTTTTTATTTACCAATGGTATTCCAAAGACATTATTTGGGAATAGTCGGATGTGTCAAATTTAGATATATCCTCTTTTATGTGTTCATAAATATTTTCAACAAAAAATTGATAAATTAAACTGTCCGTATCAGTGTATAATAATTTAGCTTTTTTCCAAATTTTTTTAAAATATAATTATAATGAAAGTCGTACAAAAAAGTTTTAGAAATATCTAATACTGATAACCCTACATATATGGGCTTATTAAATTTTATATTTAATCTATTCATTTCTATAATTACCATATTCTTACTAAAGATCGTACAACTATGAAAATTTGGTTGTGGTATATAGTAACTAGCACCATATCGACCTGACCATTTAGTAACCAATTTTACATCTTTATATTTTTTTACATTCTCAATTGTTTTACCAAACACTGCATTATTCAGTAATTTATAAAAATTCTTTTCAAATTCATTTTTGCTTAGTTTTCTTAATTCAGTATTAATATCAATATATTTTTTTAACCAACATGACTGATTAAATTTAAGACATCTATGTACTTTTTTAATTTTTAAACCTAATTTAACAGCTTGTTGTAAATTTTTATAATGAATAATATACCTTTCTTTATCAAATAATGTTGTTAATAATTTTCGTCCATTTGACTGTGAACATGGTGGAACTAAATGCTCAGGAGAAAGAGGTAAATCTTCATGTGTTTCAAAAAGTGTTTGAGGATATTCCAGATCTACTTCAAAAATGTACCCAACATCACTATTATCCGAAATATTTAAAAAGTTTTCAAAATATATTTGATTGTTTTCAATCCACTTAAACCCTCCGGTAGGTAAGGGGCAACTCATCGCAGCACCATAAAGATTATTAACATCATAATACATAAGGTATGAGGTTGGTTCATTAGGATTGTAATCATCACACATAATAATGTGTTGTTAGCTTTACCGTAACGATTGCTACATTGAGAAACACCTCCCCTTATACCTCGTTCTATAAACAAAATCATGTCAATATCTGTTAATAATTCCAATTCCACACCTGTCATTTTTAACATACTATCAAACGATAATCCGGGCGTTGTGAAGTAATGCAGACATTCTAATTTATATGTAGCCATACAAGTGGCTCGGAAATTTTCAAAAATATCTGTAAGGAGCAGCACATCTGTGGTTAAATATAATTCTGCATACTCTTTCAAGTTTTTAATTTTAAATGTATTCCAAACAGTACATGCATGTTCATAATCTTTTTTCGAAATATTTTCTTTATTTATGCTACTATAAAACGATTCTTGTGATGGTAAAACAGTATCCTCTAATTTTCCCCAACAATCAAGATACTCGTAAGGGAAAACACCTTTACGTGTGACTAATTGAAATTTTTCGTCATTGTTGTAATACGTTTTTGTAGTAATTTTTTGATTATCAGTTTAGTATGAAGATAGTTTATCAAGACTACTAGCCATAAACCTATAGGAATCTAAAAATCTAAAACTGATATTGGTATTTTCAATGAATTTTGTAAATGATATATATTTTTCTTTATTAACAGGAAGTAGACTAATTTTTCCCTTGACTTCAGTACTGAGGGCTTTTATAAAAAAATGACTATCATATCCTGATAAATTGTGAAAAACTACAGGTACTACATGTGTATCAGTATAATTGAGATTACAATTGTTATGTGCTGCTCCACGATAGGCACCTGTAAGGTGACAATGTTCTTTAATTTTTTTATCAGTTGGTTGAAATGGATTTAAACAGATGTGACAAAGTTTTGCTGAATGAAAACTGGATAGTTGTTCCTTAGTTAATGGATGCATTGGAATTTTATTGTTTAAAATTGATTTTAACTTATGTGCTATTTTTTCAAGCTCTTTAACAAACCATACCTCACAATTTTTCCCCGTGTGCAATTTGAATTGTGAGAGTGTATCATCGTATGAACATTTAATATAATAAGCAATACTAAATGGTTCATGTTTGTGATATCTTTTCGTACTACAACTAGTACTTAAAAAATCAGCACTTTTATGTTTTCTTAATATGCTTTCCAGGTCAGCATAAATAACGAAAGGTACTGGAATTTTATTTTTAAAATTTTTAAATTTTATAATTTTTTCGTTGTCTTTAGGCATGGTTATTTTTGACTTATTTAAATTTTTACAATCTATTAAATGTTTTTGTAATGTGCAATTTGTATGAAAATGATTTAAACATCGCTCACAAATCCATTTTTTATGTTTCTTATGTCCTACTTGTTTGTTTAATAATTTTGATAAATTTTTAATATATGCAAAATGATATATGTGGCTTTTAGAATTACCTGCAGCTACAGTATTACTAAATTCTAAATTTTGATTGCTTCTTGCAGCAACCATAAGTAAATTAATACGACGGGAAAATTCATTTTTGCTCAGACATAAGGGTAATACTTGCTGTTTTTCGATTGTAAAAACATTGATTGACAATTCGTTCATTTTTTCAAATTTTGAAATACTTTTTAATTCAATAGGAAAATTGATATTGTCATACTTTAAAACTTGACTAAAGTGTGGATATGATGAAACTCTAGAGCAATTTTTATTTTTATCAGCTGGACATAAAGCACACACAACAGACCATAAAAAACAATACTCATCGTTATTTTTAATATTTATGACACTTTTAGTTTTCTGTACAAATTGAGGCAAATCAACATATGTTGATAAACCGCAATTTATTGGTGTATAATTGTTAATATTAATTTTTAAATGTAAAATTTCAAAAAGGGCCCAACTACTGTCACGTTCCTGGAAGTCCTCTAATTTGGATAAGAGCTTGTCTGTTACATGCTCCTGATACCATCGTTTTAAATTTGTAGTATTATCAATGACATTGTTTTTAGTTGAAAAATGTTTAAAATCGGTTTCACCGGTTTGGGATTTTACAAAATTTCCAGTAAAAATTACGTTCACTTTTAATAAAGATTTTTTCAATTCATTTTTAATTTTAATTGAAAAACTTCTAAACGCCTTTTTAAAAAAATTTAGGGGGTCTTTTATACTAAAATTGGTTATGACACCACTTCGTAATCTACCTTTAAAACAGGATTCAATGTCACACCAAACCAATCTCTTTCTTGAATTTTTTGTTTTCTTCGATTTAATTTTGAAATTGTGTCTGTAGTGTTCTAAAAAAGATAAATAAGATTCAATTTTAGAAAAATTTTTAATACAAGTCAACTTATTTTTAATACATTTTTTAATTAAAGCAATTGTTTTTCGCAAATAATTAATGTAGTATTTAAAATCATCTCTTGTTTTAATTATTCTACTCACCTTTTCAATATTTTTCACAACATCACCAACAAATTCATCAAGCACCTTTTCAGAACTCATCTTCTTTAAAAAAAACTGTTGTGTTATTGTTTTATACTTTTACATTTAATATTTTAACGTGTAGTAAATTACCTATATATATTTAATAAATTTTAAAAATGTACACGTATTTGACCTATTCCTTGACCTATGCACTAGATAAAATCATGATTGCATGATGTAACTGCTTTCTTAGCAAAATTCGCTACTGAATGACGCAAATAGGAAATGTAACGGACATTTTCTTAAAAATTCTAGTATCTTTGCAAAATTTGCTGTTTTTATAGTAATATGCATCATACTTATTTTCTTAGAAAATTAATTACTGAATGACGCAAATAGGAAATGTAACCGTCATTTTCTTAAAAATTGTAGTATCTTTGCAAACTTTGCTGTTTTATAGTAACGTATTTCATATGAAGTTTGCAACTTTGTTGCATGTTTTGAACAAAAATGTTACAGAACTGTGTAATGCTAATAATGCAATTTTTTAGATTATTATTTTAAATTTCAAGCAGTTTTTTACTAAAATTCCCCCTATAAATAGTTTATTTCCACAACAGCTATACAGTTATACAAGTGTAAGAAGAACTAAAAACACCAACCAAAAAAATGACTACAACACCTTCGACAATAGTCGTCTGCACTGAGGATAAAGTGTCATTACCGCTTAAAGCGGTATATGTAATTATAAAACAAATTTTTCAGTAAGTTATTATTATTTCTTTTTTATTTTATTTCCTTCTTACGATAATTACTTTTTGTTTTTTTCACCAATTAGGTATGGCGTGAAAGATATTGTAGTTAAAGGCGACAAAGTGTTTATTTCGCTAACTTATTCGCCTAAAACTGAAACTCTTAAAAGAAAATTTGGAAACTTGCCGGTCAAATACATAAGAACCAAAATTGAAAGCGAAGAAGAGTTGTACATCCTCGAAAAAGCGTTAAAAAAATATCAATTTAATATTCATGAGGATGATGCTCAGGCCATCGAAGATGGGGGCAGCAGCAACACCAAAGGAAATAAGAAAAAACTCAGCATAGAAGAGGCACCAACCTTGTTATTATCCAGTGATGACGAGGATGAAAATAAAGAAAATATACCACCAACACCTCCACCCTTGAAAAAAACAAAACGGAATAAAAAGGAAGAAGCAGAAACTTTATTTAATGATGACGATATTTTAACACAGCAATTATTTTAGACTTTGTAAGATAATAATAATTGTACAATAGTCGTTTGTGTGACAATAAAAAAAAATGTCATTACCATCGCTTAGTTACTGTTTTTTATATTTTTTTACATATTTTAACATTGTGTAGTAAATTTATTATATATTACATTGTAATAAATTAAATGTACACATATTTGACCTATTTCTTGACCTATGCACGATAAAGTCATGATTGCACGATGTAACTGCTTTCTTATCAAAATTCGCTGATACAAATAGGAAATGCAACAACACAGTGGCGTAGCTACCATAGTGCTAGGCGGTGCCGTGCACCGGGGCCCCCAAGCTCAGGGGGCCCTCGGACCCTGACCAGCAAACCTCAAATTGAACTAGCGAAAAATTCTCCCACTTTCGGAATGTAAATAAAATAGGTTGCAACACGACTTTAATCATGGCAACTCATTTTAAAGAATACAGGGGAATTCCCAACAAGTTTCGAAGTTCTGTTCGAAACTTGTGGGGAATTCCCCTGTATTCTTTCTGTTGTTTGTGCAGTGTTTCCGGGGATTCCCCAATGACGTTTTGTAGCGTAGCATTACATTATGTTTCAGTTTCTTGTTAATCTTGTTAGTTGTTGGTTGTTCCCTGTTTTGCATAAATTAGACAATAAGAGAACTAAAATTATGCATAAAAAAAGAAACCTAGTGGTGCGTTTAAGCGCAAACAACGTCAGGAAAGAGATGATAGTAAACAAAAATTACCAAAAATTGACAAATTTTTTAGTCAGCCTTCTACAAGTAGTTTTGGCCCAAATATTTCTGTTGATAGTGACTCAGATAATGTGACCACTGCAGTGCCGGTTGAGAAGCCTACTGAAGAAGATTTGATCATCATTGCAGTTAAAGATACCGCCGCCGGTGACGATGCCAGTTTAGTTAGGGCCCCAGTTTTTTTTTGCACCAGGGCCTTTGGTTACCTAGCTACGCCTCTGCAACAACATACATTATCTTAAAAAAAACACCTTCAACAATAATCAATCCTTGTTATGGCTTATATATTTTTACTAATAAGAAAACAGTCATGAATGTTGGTAAGTGCTTAGTGTATATTCAATGCTTTTTAAATTAAGTGTTTATTATTTTTAGTAAACGAATTAAGACAGCTTTTGGGGGGGGGGGGGGCAGTTCCCCGAAGTAAGTATAATTTTTTTCTTATTTCAAGCATATTTTATTTTTTTTAATTTTTAGTACACTATTTTAGTCCTCGAGAAGGAGGAACCGTTGCCCCCCCGAGTCAAGAAAATGGTCACCCGAAAGGTGGCCATTAAGAGATTTAAAATTACATACAAGATTTACCTAGATAGGGATATCACATTAACCCTATGGGTTTCCTGGTAAGACATTTTTTCTCTATAGGTAGATAACATAAAAAATTAAATAAATTTATATTTTTACAGGAGGATTAAAAAAAAGGAAGAAGGAATTATAAAATAATGTAAAAAAATAAAATAAATGATTAAGGTTGTAAGCTTTTTTTATTTTATTTATTAGTAGTCATGTACATATACAAAACATTTAACTTTTTTCAAAAATTTAAAAGTATTGTGTTTCATAGCCTTGTAAAATTCCTTAGCATTTTTCCACCAATAGTCTCGGTAATAAACAGGATGTGTGTCTATAAGCGTTCTAAAGTTAAACTTTCCACACCACATTTTGTTAGCTTCAAAAGGAGTGATTGGATAGTAGTTTTTATATGAACCAATAACATATCCAATGGTAAGGTTTTTCCCCTCAATTGTTTCAATAATTGGTGTAGCTGTAAATACGTGCAGCAATATTTTAAAATAAAGCAAACAGTTTGTTAAATTTTTTTTATACTTACATAAAGGTATACGATCCTTGGTATAATATGCAGCATATTCGTTTAAAATGACTGAGTTTCGGTGCTTTTCATATAGGAAAAAAGAACCTCCAACTTCAATAGTATAATTTTTTTCGTTAACCCAAATTTGTGTGGCGTTAACGTTGTATATTGCAAACACTAATGCAACAACAACAATAGTTGTGAGATGCATGTTGATTATAAATAAAACTATCTTAGACAGACTAATTCTGTATGAATGAGTTTTCTACTTATATAGTCGCTGATTTTTACCAGTCAGCAATTTTTAAAAATAATTATTATTAGAGTTACGCTATGTTCTTAGAATCAATCCAACTATTATGCTTATCACTAAATCCTAACCATTTAACAAAAACTTTATTTTTATTACGTTTTAAAATTTTTTCCACCAAATAAACATCGTTATATTTTACTTTTTGTAATTGTTGTTCATAAAACCCACCTAGAATATCTACATTATGCACATCTTGTAATAAATATGTTGTGGGGTTTGATAGTGTTATTTTTTTAATTATAAATATTTCAGTGGACCAGTTGGGCATGTATTTTTTATCAAAAACTCCTCGTGTTTTTGATATACGAACAGAGTCTCTTACTTTAAACTTTGAATGTTTATCAACCATTTTTATATGACTGTAAACTGTTTGTAATAAGTGTTTTTCATTTTTTTTATTAACATCTACAGGTTTTAATCCTATTGTCCTATGTTTTGTATTATTATATGTTTTCACTATTTCTGGTAACAAATTTAACCAATTATAACTTCCTTGTAAGCTAAATTCTTTCCATTTAGATTTTTAAGTGTTCGGTTGACTCTTTCAACAATACAAGCTTTTTTTTCACTATACACATTGTAATGATTAACATTATATTTTTTTAAAATATTTTTAACATCTTTATTAAAATATTCGCCGCCTAAGTCAGTCTGTAAATGATTTGGTTTTTGTACTTTAAAAACATTTTCCAGTGCTTTTGCAACTTCTGAACCTGTTTTGGTTTTCAAAGGAAATGTCCATACAAATTTTGAAAAACAATTAATTACAACCAATATATATTTATAGCCTTCGTTTTCCTTTGAATATGGTATCATTTCTACAAGATCAGCTTGAAATAAATCGTTTAACGATTTTATAATGACCCTACGTCGTTTAAAATTAATTCGCGCATTTTTGTGTAATTCTTCAACAACTTGTCTTTTCGCATCGGTTACAAAATTTTTGGGTTTATTTATTTTGACGTTTTTTTTTTGAGGTCATCTTTGAACAATTAATTAATTAATTAATTAATTAATGATACCAGCTTCACGCAATTCCTCGATGATTGAATTTATTTCGTTTTGGTGTCCTGTATGACCGGCTTCTTTGGATGCAGTTAGTAAACGTAATCTTTCAACAAGTTCATTCGGATCATCCCAATGAATATATTCAATTGGATTATCTGTTACTTCCATAAACAACCCTTTTCCACTTATAGGTGCAATAATTTCTTTATACTTTGCTAGTTTACTACCATCAATTTGATTTGTACTTTTGTAGTATCGCCTGTTTGCGTTTGTTTTTACAACAATTTTTTTGTATGCTTTTTCATCGTTAAGTGTATAGTTGTCTGGACGCTTTTTAAATAATAATTCATACAATCCTGGTGTTCCTTTATACTTTTTACCTTTTACAACTATGTCAGAGCCATCTATATGTAATATTGAATCTCCTATATAAAACTTTTCTACCACTTCATCGTGTCTGATTCCATACTTGTGATCAAATTCGTTATTTTCATCTGTCATCATATCATATATGTACCTTCTAGGTAAAGGCTCATATTGATCTAAATAATCTATTAATGATGTTTCAGAGAGTTTAGATGCTGCTGCGGCTTGAGTCTTTTCATATTCATCTTCCGATTCATTCTCTCCAGTCAAAGTTTCATTTATAATAGATTGTTTAGAACCGAATTCGGATGTTAGCGGCGACGAAGCATGAATTTTTTTAAATTTCTTAAAACGTTTCAGTTGTGGTGTTTCTGTATATAACATATTACTTTGGTCCCTTCCTGATATTGGTAACTCTTCTGTTTTAATATCGTACAAACTATGATTATTATCATTATAATCTGTATCACTTTTCAAGTCAAATTTATCTATTGGTTTTTTTTCTTGAATCTTCTAACTTGCTCTCAATATTTTTTAAATGTTTTGTAATAGGTGAAAATATTCTCTCTTGAACAATCATACCATGTTTAATTATGTCGAATTTGTTTTTAATGGTTTTACGTTTAGCTATTAACTGTTGTTTTATTTTTTTATCACTAGTATTCATTTTATACCGATCAGGTTTTGAATCAGCATAAAGAACAGGTTTAAACAGGTTTTGAACAGGTTTTGAACAGGTTTGAACAGGTTTTAAACAGGTTTGAACAGGTTTGAACAGGTTTGAACAGGTTTTGAACAGGTATAATCAGCTTGAAGATCCGTTTCTGTGTATTTTCTTTTCATGTTAATCAAGGTATATATAGTAATCAAATCCCTTTCTATATCTACCTTCATTGGTTTTGTTGTCTTTAAAAATACTTAAAAATCCATACGGTTGTTCCCAACATATTAAGCATAACTTTTTAAAATTTTCATAATTCATATCAGTACCAACATGGTCGTTAAATACGTGTCGTAAATTTTGCTCATCTTGTTTAAAGAGAATGAGAGTGTTAGCGTTATCTCTTATCAAGTGCTTGGGAATCTTTGCATATGTTTGGCAAAGATAAAAGCAATCTATGTGATTGTGTCTTCCCATGCTAAAATATTCTCGAATTTTTGCTTGATTATGACACGCAACATCGTCAAAGATAAATATCGAATTTTGTTTAGCTTTTGAAGGTTCAAAAATATCCTCACAACTATTGAACGTATAAAATCCCATTCCTTTTATAGGCTTTAACAGTTTTTCTAAATATAAATATTTAGGCTGATTCAGAGACTTGGCATAGATATAAATGTTTTCAAATTTCAATCCATTCTCGTGTTCTATTAAAGTAACAATCACATTAGTTTTACCACAATTTGAGGGCCCAACAATTATACAGCGTATAGTTGATGGTAGAAGGAAGCCATGTTTCGATATTTTTCCCTTTTCAAAATCATGATTTTGTACATTTAAAGTTATCTTTTGTTTTACTATTTTCATTGTTTCGTGGTTCACACTAGAATAACTATAATAGCATGTAAAACAATATTTATACTTAGTTGAGTTGTAGATATCATAACAGACACACACCCAAACAAAAAAAAAAACAATATGAAATATTACAACGGTAAGGGTTTGTTAAACACAGTTATAAATAAGCTACCCTTTGAACTTCACATACCAACTTACAATTATTGTGGTCCAGGTACAAAGCTTGCAAAAAGGTTGGCTAGAGGTGATAGAGGCATTAACGAACTTGATGAAGCTTGTAAAGAACATGATATTGCATATTCAAAGGAAAAGAATTTAATTAATAGACATTCAGCAGATAAAGTGTTGGCTGCTAAAGCTCTAGAACGATTTAAATCACCTAATGCAAAAGTTGGTGAAAAAATGGCTGCATTAGGTATAGTCGGAGCAATGAAAGCTAAAGTGAAACTTGGTATGGCATACAGGAATAATAACTTAAAACGAAAGAATCATAATTGTATAAAAATAGTGAATAAATGTTTGAAATCGGTAGAAAAGGTTAAGAAAGAAACTGAAAATTGTTTAAAAACAATGGAAGATTCTTTGACAAATATGAAACAGAGTACAAACAATAAAAACATAAACAATGTAGAAATTAAAAAAAAATCAAAAAAAGAACGTATGAATAGAATAAAAAATAAAAATGATACTACATCAAAAGAATCACCAATGGATATTGTTAGCGATAATGCTACTTTGTTACTTAAAAGAAAAGCCAGCTTTGCTGCTGACGATAGTGGTGACAATTACAAAACCACTTCTGCAAAACGTCTAAAACCAAATTTTTTAAAACAGCCAATAATAGTTAGTGAAACTGCAAGACCGAAACTTACTCCTATAAAAAGAAAAAAAAAATGATTCGATTTTATCTAATACAAATGCAAAAAAGATAAAACTTGATGACATTGCTTTCGATCAGTTTAATTATAATTAAAAAAAAACAACTTAAAATACATGATGTTTATGAAGATGGTTCTGATAACGATTATAGTAGTAGTAAACATCAGAGAACATCTTAAATATTACATACCATTAACACTTAAAGTTAGTATTCAAACATAAGTTAAGTGAGAATCACGCTCTGTGCGACAAAAAAAGAAAAAACGAAAAAATGACACCTCATACTTCAAACAAAACTACTAAATCAAGGAAATCTAAGAAAAACGTTAAGAAATTAAAAAAAAATGTAAAAGGTTCCAAAAAGGGTTCAATCTCTCTAAAAGAAGTTATCAAACAAATAAAAAAATACATTATTGCAAAACAACCTCAAACTATGTCTGATGCACTTTCGTTGGCAGTAAAAAAAGCTGCACAGATAAAAAAGAAAATAAGACCTGTTCGTGTCGTACCGATTCCAAAAGTTGGAGGTTTTCTTCCTCTAATACCATTATTTGCTGGATTAAGCGCTTTGGGGGCTTTAGGTGGAGGTGCCGCAGGTATCGCGAAAGCTGTAAATGATGCAAAAAATGCGCAACAAGAATTGTAAGAAACGAAACGTCACAATTCAACAATGGAAAGCATAGCAATGGGTAAAGGTTTATATCTGAAACCTTACAAAAGTGGTTTGGGTCTTTTTTTAAGTCCAGGCCACAGAACAAAGAACTACCGATAACATTACCTAAACGTGCATTAACCAACATTGATATAAAAACATTTGTAAAAAAATTACAAATTCCTCACTTTAGAGGTGTGTTTATGAGAAATAATTTACCACGGAAAATTAACAAAAAAAATGAAACTGGAATAATCAATCTGGATAACAAAAATGGAGCTGGCACACACTGGACTGCTCATAAAAAAATTGGAAATTCTGTTATTTTCTTTGACAGCTATGGTAATCTTAGACCTCCATTGGAAGCAAACAAATATTTTAATTCAAATGGTTCGTGTAATATTAAATATAATCATAATATATATCAAAATTACAATAGTTATAATTGTGGACATTTGTGCTTACTATTTTTGTATAATAAATAGATTACCTTATATTTCAATCTTTTATTTACGCTGTAGTGTTCATTAAGTAAACATGTCTTATACATTTACTGTTTCTGATCGTAAATCTATTCTTTCAACAAGAATTTATCCACCTATTCTATTAAATTATAATGAAGAATATGCTCTGGGGTTGATTGATTTTGTAAGTTCAAATGCAATATCAAACATTGATAAAACAAATAACAAATTCTACTGTGGAAGACACGTGATTGAAATTCCTGAAGGCACCTATGAGATCACAGACATTGAAAATTTTTTAACAAATCATATAAATGACCATGAAAAAGAAGAAGAGATTAGAACTCATTTGTCTATATCAGCTAACCTAAATACTTTGAAGTGTGAAATAAAATGTAACAAAATTGTCGATTTTACTAAACCGAATAACATAGGCAGCTTACTAGGATTTAACGAAAAGATGCTTCAAGAAAATAAAAAGCACTCGTCAGATTTTCCTATAAATATTCAAAAAGTTAACGCTATATGTTTAGAATGTAATCTTGTTACAAATTCTTATAACAATGATAAACATGCACATATTTTACACATGTTTTACCCAACTGTACCACCAGGTTATAAAATTGTTGAAGTTCCCATAAACGTTATTTATCTGCCAATCAACACACGATATATTGATGAAATAATTATTAAAATTATTGATCAACATGTAAATTTAGTAGATTTCAAGAATGAATTGGTTACGATTAGAGTACATTTGAAAAAAATTCTAAAAAGATAAGAGCATTGAATTTTTTTGTATTATCTACCAATCAAAACTTGTTATTATATCAACGAAATAAGAATTTAAATTAGTGATCAACATAGAAATGTAGTTAATTTCAAGAGAGAGTTGGTTATGAGCAGAGTACATTATGGTATTTGTGTACAATATCAATTCTTACACCTCAAAGCAGCAGCAGCAGCCTCCAATTGTGAATGATATAAAATCAACAAATATGAAAGAACAATCCAGTCCGCCTAGACAATTGAATGAGTTAACGTCTAGAAACAAATTGTTCTTAAACTCGTTGGGGTTTAAGGTACTACTAAAGAAACAAAAATTGGTGCGAAGCTAAAGGATTTTTGGTTTAACCTAAAATTACGAATAACTCTAAGTGTCAGAAGAATCTTAGTTTTATTAAGGTGTTCTTGTAAATACAGAAAAAAAGAAGAAACATGAATTTTAACATTTTAAATGTTGGAGAACGTGTTTTCGTTGACAATTCCATTATTAATTCAGAATATCATACACATCAACCATATGCAGCTACGACCTTCAATAACAATGATGAAATACGAATACCAATACAAACCCAAAATCTATTGACTTTACCTTCACAAAGTTTTCTTTATATTGAAGGTAAATTACTAGACGAAGAAAATAAAGCTAACCAAACATTGAGTTTCACTAATAATGGTATTGCATTTTTGTTTGATGAAATTCGTTATGAAATTGGAGGAAGTGTTATCGATCGTGTAAAAAATCCAGGTATAACTTCTACAATGAAAAGTTACGTTTCATTCACAGATAATGAAAGTAAGCGATTACTAAATTCTGGATGGTCTCCTGTATCAAATTCATCATTAGTTGATGATAAGGGAAATTTTAATGTGTGTATACCACTTAAAATGCTTCTTGGATTCGCTGAGGATTTAAAAAAAGTTGTAATAAATGTACGTCAGGAACTTGTGCTGATACGCAGTAATTCTGATTCAAATGCAATTCAAAATTCTGGAGAAAAACAAGCGAAAATTACTATAAATAAAATCTTCTGGAAAGTACCTCATATAGTAGTAGCCGATGTTGAAAAATTACGACTTTTAAAATATATGGAACAAGATGTAGACCTGGATATGGCATTCCGAAGTTGGGAAATTCACGAGTATCCATTGCTGCAAGAAACAACGAAACATACTTGGTCTGTTAAAACAGCTAGCCAACTTGAAAAACCACGATTTGTTATCATAGGCTTTCAGACCGGTAGAAAAAATGAACCAACAAAAAATTCAAGTCAATTTGATCATTGTAACTTAACAAACATTAAATTACATTTAAATTCTGAAATGTATCCATATGACAATCTAAACGTAAACTTTAATAACAAACAATGGGCTATATTATATGAAACGTTTACACAATTTCAACAATCGTATTATTATAAATATCACAGCGAACCATATCTTACACCTACAGAGTTTATTAGTAAAGCCCCTCTAATTGTAATAGATTGTAGTAGACAAAACGAAACACTTGTAAATGGTCCTGTTGATATAATATTAGATTTTGAAACCAATCAAAATGTACCAGCAAACACGTCTGCATATTGTCTCATTTTACATGATCGTTTAGTTAGATACAGTCCTCTGACAAATACAGTAATAGTATATTATACACCAAGGTAGAAAAGTCTACTATTATAGCCTGAGGGCTAAGGTTAGATCCCGAGGCGCGTAGCGCCGAGGGATGTAAGGCCCGAGGGCTATAAGACTTTTCTACCGAGGCGTATATACTTTTTTTTCACTACTAGTGATATAAACCCTTATAATTGTCGAAAAATGACTATTTTAACAAATCCCTGTTTATTTCAAATTATAAAACAAATGACAGTTTTTTGTTTTGTTGGCATGACAGTTGTTTGAAAATTGTTACTATTTGACATAAAAGTTAAATTTCTAGTTTTTTGAGTCTTTTAGTACGTCCTTTGTGGCTGCTTTGCAAAAATGAGGAGTGAAGATTTAAATTGTACACCGCCTGAAATGCGGGAAATCTCCGTTTTACTTTGTGTGGTTGTATTATAGGCGAAATTAATATTGACAGGGTTGTCATTTATTACGGCGCGAAAAACGTATATTCAAATACACCAAAGTTTTTAAAATTAAATTAATTTATTTAAACAACTATTTTATGCATAAAATACCATTAAATAGAATCTCTCCATTATATTAAATCGTGCTATAAAAACGTTCTCTTTAAAACTGTCACAGGATTATCAAAAAATATAAATTTGTTCATTATTAACCAGTGGTTAATAATGAAAAATTAGTTACCTGTCAGTGAGCAAAGGTAGAGAAATTGAATTTCACAGCATTCTATTATGTGTCAAAATGCTACCCCATATTACTAGTAGTGAAAAAAAATTATTTAATATATGAATGTAACCCTTAAATACATTAAAAAAGCTATTATAATAAAAAATTGTAAATATCGTTTTATTAACTCTCGAATAAGCTATAAATAAGCGTCTATTGGTATTTATTCTTATTTAACTTAAGATAGTCGAACATGGTGTATTTTACAAGATCCGCAGCTCTGAAAAGTGGTGTAAGCAACAACAGGTTAATAATAGACCTTTTACGTTTACACAGT
>CATVIB010000204.1:0-25000 GCA_958336395.1 Ctenicera cuprea
TAATTGTAATGTTAATTGTAATTGTAACTGTAATTGTAATTGCAATTGCAATTGCAATTGCAATTGCAATTGTAATTTTAATTGTAATTGTAATTGTAATTGTAATTGTAATTGTAATTGTAATTGTAATTGTAATTGTAATTGTAATTGTAATTGTAATTGTAATTGTACATGTAATTGTAATTGTAATTGCAATTGCAATTGCAATTGCAATTGCAATTGTAATTGTAATTGTAACTGTAATTGTAATTGTAATTGTAATTGTAATTGTAATTGTAATTGTAATTGTAATTGTAATTGTAATTGTAATTGTAATTGTAATTGTAATTGTAATTGTAATTGTAATTGTAATTGTAATTGTAATTGTAATTGTATTTGTAATTGTAATTGTAAATGTAATTGTAATTGTAATTGTAATTGTAATTGTAATTGTAATTGTAATTGTAATTGTATTTGTAATTGTAATTGTAATTGTAATTGTAATTGTAATTGTAATTGCAATTGCAATTGCAATTGCAATTGCAATTGCAATTAAAATTGCAATTGCAATTGTAATTGTAATTGAAAATGAAATTGAAATTGTAATTGTAATTGTAATTGTAATTGTAATTGTAATTGTAATTGTAATTGTAATTGTATTTGTAACTGTAATTGTAATTGTAATTGTCATTGTCATTGTAATTGTAATGGTAACTGTAATTGTAATTGTAATTGTAATTGTAATTGTAATTGTAATTGTAATTGTAATTGTAATTGTAATTGTAATTGTAATTGTAATTGTAATTGTAATTGTAATTGTAATTGTAATTGTAATTGTAATTGTAATTGTAATTATAATTGTAATTGTAATTGTAATTGTAGTTGTAATTGTAATTGTAATTGTAATTGTAATTGTAATTGTAATTGTAATTGTAATTGTAATTGTAATTGTAATTGTAATTGTAATTGTAATTGTAATTGCAATTGCAATTGCAATTGCAATTGTAATTGTAATTGTAATAGTCATTGTAATTGTAATTGTAATTGTAATTGTAATTGTAATTGTAATTGTAATTGTAATTGTAATTGTAATTGTAATTGTAATGGTAATTGTAATTGTAATTGTAATTGTAATTGTAATTGTAATTGTAATTGTAATTGTAATTGTAATTGTAATTGTAATTGTAATTGTAATTGTAATTGTAATTGTAATTGTAATTGTAATTGTAATTGTAATTGTAATTGTAATTGTAATTGTAATTGTAATTGTAATGGTAATTGTAATTGTAATTGTAATTGTAATTGTAATTGTAATTGTAATTGTAATTGTAATTGTAATTGTAATTGTAATTGTAATTGGAATTGTAATTGTAATTCTAATTGTAATTGTAATTGTAATTGTAATTGTAATTGTAATTGTAATTGTAATTGCAATTGCAATTGCAATTGTAATTGTAATTGTAATTGTAATTGTAATTGTAATTGTAATTGTAATTGTAATTGTAATTGTAATTGTAATTGTAATTGTAATTGTAATTGTAATTGTAATTGTAATTGTAATTGTAATTGTAATTGTAATTGTATTTGTAATTGTAATTGTAATTGTAATTGTAATTGTAATTGTAATTGTAATTGTAATTGTAATTGCAATTGCAATTGCAATTGCAATTGCAATTGTAATTGTAATTGTAATTGTAATTGTAATTGTAATTGTAATTGTAATTGTAATTGTAATTGTAATTGTAATTGTAATGGTAATTGTAATTGTAATTGAAATTGTAATTGTAATTGTAATTGTAATTGTAATTGTAATTGTAATTGTAATTGTAATTGTAATTGTAATTGTAATTGTAATTGTAATTGTGATTGTAATTGTAATTGTAATTGTAATTGTAATTGTAATTGTAATTGTAATTGTAATTGTAATTGTAATTGTAATTGTAATTGTACTTGTAATTGTAATTGTAATTGTAATTGTAATTGTAATTTTAATTGTAATTGTAATTGTAATTGTAATTGTAATTGTAATTGTAATTGTAATTGTAATAGTAATTGTAATTGTAATTGTAATTGTAATTGTAATTGTAATTGTAATTGTAATTGTAATTGTAATTGTAATTGTAATTGTAATTGTAATTGTAATTGTAATTGTAATTGTAATTGTAATTGTAATTGTAATTGTAATTGTAATTGTAAGTGTAATTGTAATTGTAATTGTAATTGTAATTGTAATTGTAATTGTAATTGTAATTGTAATTGTAATTGTAATTGTAATTGTAATTGTAATTGTAATTGTAATTGTAATTGTAATTGTAATTGTAATTGTAATTGTAATTGTAATTGTAATTGTAATTGTAATTGTAATTGTAATTGTAATTGTAATTGTAATTGTAATTGTAATTGTAATTGTAATTGTAATTGTAATTGTAATTGTAATTGTAATTGTAATTGTAATTGTAATTGTAATTGTAATTGTAATTGTAATTGTAATTGTAATTGTAATTGTAATTGTAATTGTAATTGTAATTGTAATTGTAATTGTAATTGTAATTGTAATTGTAATTGCAATTGCAATTGTAATTGTAATTGTAATTGTAATTGTAATTGTAATTGTAATTGTAATTGTAATTGTAATTGTAATTGTAATTTTAATTGTAATTTTAATTGTAATTGTAATTGTAATTGTAATTGTAATTGTAATTGTAATTGTCATTGTAATTGTAATTCTAATTGTAATTGTGATTGTAATTGTAATTGTAATTGTAATTGTAATTGTAATTGTAATTGTAATTGTAATTGTAATTGTAATTGTAATTGTAATTGTAATTGTAATTGTAATTGTAATTGTAATTGTAATTGTAATTGTAATTGTAATTGTAAATGTAATTGTAATTGTAATTGTAATTGTAATTGTAATTGTAATTGTAATTGTAATTGTAATTGTAATTGCAATTGCAATTGCAATTGCAATTGCAATTGAAATTGAAATTGTAATTGTAATTGTAATTTTAATTTTAATTGTAATTGTAATTGCAATTGTAATTGTAATTGTCATTGTCAATGTCATTGTAATTGTAATTGTCATTGTAATTGTAATTGTAATTGTAATTGTAATTGTAATTGTAATTGTAATTGTAATTGTAATTGTAATTGTAATTGTAATTGTTATTGCAATTGTAATTGTAATTGTAATTGTAATTGTAATTGTAATTGTAATTGTAATTGTAATTGTAATTGTAATTGTAATTGTAATTGTAACTGTAATTGTAATTGTAATTGTAATTGTAATTGTAATTGTAATTGTAATTGTAATTGTAATTGTAATTGTAATTGTAATTGTAATTGTAATTGTAATTGTAATTGTAATTGTAATTGTAGTTGTAATTGTAATTGTAATTGTAATTGTAATTGTAATTGTCATTGTAATTGTAATTGTAATTGTAATTGTAATTGTAATTGTAATTGTAATTGTAATTGCAATTGTAATTGAAATTGTAATTGTAATTGTAATTGTAATTGCAATTGGAATTGCAATTGCAATTGCAATTGCAATTGCAATTGCAATTGCAATTGTAATTGTCATTGTAATTGTAATTGTAATTGTAATTGTAATTGTAATTGTAATTGTAATTGTAATTGTAATTGTAATTGTAATTGTATTTGTAATTGTAATTGTAATTGTAATTGTAATTGTAATTGTAATTGTAATTGTAATTGTAATTGTAATTGTAATTGTAATTGTAATTGTAATTGTAATTGTAATTGTAATTGTAATTGTAATTGTAATTGTAATTGTAATTGTAATTGTAATTGTAATTGTAATTGTAATTGTAATTGTAATTGTAATTGTAATTGTAATTGTAATTGTAATTGTAATTGTAATTGTAATTGTAATTGTAATTGTAATTGTAATTGTAATGGTAATTGTAATTGTAATTGTAATTGTAATTGTAATTGTAATTGTAAATGTAGTTATAATTGTAATTGTAATTGTAATTGTAATTGTAATTGTAATTGTAATTGTAATTGTAATTGTAATTGTAATTGTAATTGTAATTGTAATTGTAATTGTAATTGTAATTGTAATTGTAATTGTAATTGTAATTGTAATTGTAATTGTAATTGTAATTGTAATTGTAATTGTAATTGTAATTGTAATTGTAATTGTAATTGTAATTGTAATTGTAATTGTAATTGTAATTGTAATTGTAATTGTAATTGTAATTGTAATTGTAATTGTAATTGTAATTGTAATTGTAATTGTAATTGTAATTGTAATTGTAATTGTAATTGTAATTGTAATTGTAATTGTAATTGTAATTGTAATTGTAATTGTAATTGTAATTGTAATTGTAATTGTAATTGTAATTGTAATTGTAATTGTAATTGTAATTGTAATTGTAATTGTAATTGTAATTGTAATTGTAATTGTAATTGTAATTGTAATTGTAATTGTAATTGTAATTGTAATTGTAATTGTATTTGTAATTGTAATTGTAATTGTAATTGTAATTGTAATTGCAATTGTAACTGTAATTGTAATTGTAATTGTAATTGTAATTGTAATTGTAATTGTAATTGTAATTGTAATTTTAATTGTAATTGTAATTGTAATTGTAATTGTAATTGTAATTGTAATTGTAATTGTAATTGTAATTGTAATTGTAATTGTAATTGTAATTATAATTGTAATTGTAATTGTAATTGTAATTGTAATTGTAATTGTAATTGTATTTGTAATTGTAATTGTAATTGTAATTGTAATTGTAATTGTAATTGTAATTGTAATTGTAATTGTAATTGTAATTGTAATTGTAATTGTAATTGTAATTGTAATTGTAATTGTAATTGTAATTGTAATTGCAATTGCAATTGCAATAGTAATTGTAATTGTAATTGTAATTGTAATTGTAATTGTTATTGTAATTGTAATTGTAATTGTAATTGTAATTGTAATTGTAATTGTAATTGTAATTGTAATTGTTATTGTAATTGTAATTGTAATTGTAATTGTAATTGAAATTGTAATTGTAATTGTAATTGTAATTGTAATTGTAATTGTAATTGTAATTGTAATTGTAATTGTAATTGTAATTGTAATTGTAATTGTAATTGTAATTGTAATTGTAATTGTAATTGTAATTGTAATTGTAATTGTAATTGTAATTGTAATTGTAATTGTAATTGTAATTGTAATTGTAATTGTAATTGTAATTGTAATTGTAATTGTAATTGTAATTGTAATTGTAATTGTAATTGTAATTGTAATTGTAATTGTAATTGTAATTGTAATTGTAATTGTAATTGTAATTGTAATTGTAATTGTAATTGTAATTGTAATTGTAATTGTAATTGTAATTGTAATTGTAATTGTAATTGTAATTGTAATTGTAATTGTAATTGTAATTGTAATTGTAATTGTAATTGTAATTGCAATTGCAATTGCAATTGCAATTGCAATTGCAATTGTAATTGTAATTGTAATTGTAATTGTAATTGTAATTGTAATTGTAATTGTAATTGTAATTGTAATTGTAATTGTAATTGTAATTGTAATTGTAATTGTAATTGTAATTGTAATTGTAATTGTAATTGTAATTGTAATTGTAATTGTAATTGTAATTGTAATTGTAATTGTAATTGTAATTGTAATTGTAATTGTAATTGTAATTGTAATTGTAATTGTATTTGTAATTGTAATTGTAAATGTAATTGTAATTGTAATTGTAATTGTAATTGTAATTGTAATTGTAATTGTAATTGTAATTGTATTTGTAATTGTAATTGTAATTGTAATTGTAATTGTAATTGCAATTGCAATTGCAATTGCAATTGCAATTGAAATTGCAATTGCATTTGTAATTGTAATTGAAAATGAAATTGAAATTGTAATTGTAATTGTCATTGTAATTGTAATGGTAATTGTAATTGTAATTGTAATTGTAATTGTAATTGTAATTGTAATTATAATTGTAATTGTAATTGTAATTGTAATTGTAATTGTAATTGTAATTGTAATTGTAATTGTAATTGTAATTGTAATTGTAATTGTAATTGTAATTGTAATTGTAATTGTAATTGTAATTGTAATTGTAATTGTAATTGTAATTGTAATTGTAATTGTAATTGTAATTGTAATTGTAATTGTAATTGTAATTGTAATTGTAATTGTAATTGTAATTGTATTTGTAATTGTAATTGTAATTGTAATTGTAATTGTAATTGTAATTGTAATTGTAATTGTAATGTTAATTGTAATTGTAACTGTAATTGTAATTGCAATTGCAATTGCAATTGCAATTGCAATTGTAATTTTAATTGTAATTGTAATTGTAATTGTAATTGGAATTGGAATTGTAATTGTAATTGTAATTGTAATTGTAATTGTAATTGTAATTGTAATTGTAATTGTAATTGAAATTGTAATTGTAATTGTAATTGTAATTGTAATTGTAATTGTAATTGTAATTGTAATTGTAATTGTAATTGTATTTGTAACTGTAATTGTAATTGTAATTGTCATTGTCATTGTAATTGTAATGGTAACTGTAATTGTAATTGTAATTGTAATTGTAATTGTAATTGTAATTGTAATTGTAATTGTAATTGTAATTGTAATTGTAATTGTAATTGTAATTGTAATTGTAATTGTAATTGTAATTGTAATTGTAATTGTAATTGTAATTGTAATTGTAATTGTAATTGTAATTATAATTGTAATTGTAATTGTAATTGTAGTTGTAATTGTAATTGTAATTGTAATTGTAATTGTAATTGTAATTGTAATTGTAATTGTAATTGTAATTGTAATTGTAATTGTAATTGTAATTGTAATTGCAATTGCAATTGCAATTGCAATTGTAATTGTAATTGTAATAGTCATTGTGATTGTAATTGTAATTGTAATTGTAATTGTAATTGTAATTGTAATTGTAATTGTAATTGTAATTGTAATTGTAATGGTAATTGTAATTGTAATTGTAATTGTAATTGTAATTGTAATTGTAATTGTAATTGTAATTGTAATTGTAATTGTAATTGTAATTGTAATTGTAATTGTAATTGTAATTGTAATTGTAATTGTAATTGTAATTGTAATTGTAATTGTAATTGTAATTGTAATGGTAATTGTAATTGTAATTGTAATTGTAATTGTAATTGTAATTGTAATTGTAATTGTAATTGTAATTGTAATTGTAATTGTAATGCTAATTGTAATTGTAATTGTAATTGTAATTGTAATTGTAATTGTAATTGTAATTGCAATTGCAATTGTAATTGTAATTGTAATTGTAATTGTAATTGTAATTGTAATTGTAATTGTAATTGTAATTGTAATTGTAATTGTAATTGTAATTGTAATTGTAATTGTAATTGTAATTGTAATTGTAATTGTAATTGTAATTGTAATTGTAATTGTATTTGTAATTGTAATTGTAATTGTAATTGTAATTGTAATTGTAATTGTAATTGTAATTGTAATTGTAATTGTAATTGCAATTGCAATTGCAATTGCAATTGCAATTGTAATTGTAATTGTAATTGTAATTGTAATTGTAATTGTAATTGTAATTGTAATTGTAATTGTAATTGTAATTGTAATTGTAATGGTAATTGTAATTGTAATTGAAATTGTAATTGTAATTGTAATTGTAATTGTAATTGTAATTGTAATTGTAATTGTAATTGTAATTGTAATTGTAATTGTAATTGTAATTGTGATTGTAATTGTAATTGTAATTGTAATTGTAATTGTAATTGTAATTGTAATTGTAATTGTAATTGTAATTGTAATTGTACTTGTAATTGTAATTGTAATTGTAATTGTAATTGTAATTTTAATTGTAATTGTAATTGTAATTGTAATTGTAATTGTAATTGTAATTGTAATAGTAATTGTAATTGTAATTGTAATTGTAATTGTAATTGTAATTGTAATTGTAATTGTAATTGTAATTGTAATTGTAATTGTAATTGTAATTGTAATTGTAATTGTAATTGTAATTGTAATTGTAATTGTAATTGTAATTGTAATTGTAATTGTAAGTGTAATTGTAATTGTAATTGTAATTGTAATTGTAATTGTAATTGTAATTGTAATTGTAATTGTAATTGTAATTGTAATTGTAATTGTAATTGTAATTGTTATTGTAATTGTAATTGTAATTGTAATTGTAATTGTAATTGTAATTGTAATTGTAATTGTAATTGCAATTGCAATTGCAATTGCAATTGCAATTGAAATTGAAATTGTAATTGTAATTGTAATTTTAATTTTAATTGTAATTGTAATTGCAATTGTAATTGTAATTGTCATTGTCAATGTCATTGTAATTGTAATTGTCATTGTAATTGTAATTGTAATTGTAATTGTAATTGTAATTGTAATTGTAATTGTAATTGTAATTGTAATTGTAATTGTTATTGCAATTGTAATTGTAATTGTAATTGTAATTGTAATTGTAATTGTAATTGTAATTGTAATTGTAATTGTAATTGTAACTGTAATTGTAATTGTAATTGTAATTGTAATTGTAATTGTAATTGTAATTGTAATTGTAATTGTAATTGTAATTGTAATTGTAATTGTAATTGTAATTGTAATTGTAATTGTAATTGTAATTGTAATTGTAGTTGTAATTGTAATTGTAATTGTAATTGTAATTGTAATTGTCATTGTAATTGTAATTGTAATTGTAATTGTAATTGTAATTGTAATTGTAATTGCAATTGTAATTGAAATTGTAATTGTAATTGTAATTGTAATTGCAATTGGAATTGCAATTGCAATTGCAATTGCAATTGCAATTGCAATTGCAATTGTAATTGTCAATGTAATTGTAATTGTAATTGTAATTGTAATTGTAATTGTAATTGTAATTGTAATTGTAATTGTAATTGTAATTGTAATTGTAATTGTAATTGTAATTGTAATTGTAATTGTAATTGTAATTGTAATTGTAATTGTAATTGTAATTGTAATTGTAATTGTAATTGTAATTGTAATTGTAATTGTAATTGTAATTGTAATTGTAATTGTAATTGTAATTGTAATTGTAATTGTAATTGTAATTGTAATTGTAATTGTAATTGTAATTGTAATTGTAATTGTAATTGTAATTGTAATTGTAATTGTAATTGTAATTGTAATTGTAATTGTAATTGTAATTGTAATTGTAATTGTAATTGTAATGGTAATTGTAATTGTAATTGTAATTGTAATTGTAATTGTAATTGTAAATGTAGTTATAATTGTAATTGTAATTGTAATTGTAATTGTAATTGTAATTGTAATTGTAATTGTAATTGTAATTGTAATTGTAATTGTAATTGTAATTGTAATTGTAATTGTAATTGTAATTGTAATTGTAATTGTAATTGTAATTGTAATTGTAATTGTAATTGTAATTGTAATTGTAATTGTAATTGTAATTGTAATTGTAATTGTAATTGTAATTGTAATTGTAATTGTAATTGTAATTGTAATTGTAATTGTAATTGTAATTGTAATTGTAATTGTAATTGTAATTGTAATTGTAATTGTAATTGTAATTGTAATTGTAATTGTAATTGTAATTGTAATTGTAATTGTAATTGTAATTGTAATTGTAATTGTAATTGTAATTGTAATTGTAATTGTAATTGTAATTGTAATTGTAATTGTAATTGTAATTGTAATTGTAATTGTAATTGTAATTGTAATTGTAATTGTAATTGTAATTGTAATTGTAATTGTAATTGTAATTGTAATTGTAATTGTAATTGTAATTGTAATTGTAATTGTAATTGCAATTGTAACTGTAATTGTAATTGTAATTGTAATTGTAATTGTAATTGTAATTGTAATTGTAATTGTAATTGTAATTGTAATTGTAATTGTAATTGTAATTGTAATTGTAATTGTAATTGTAATTGTAATTGTAATTGTAATTGTAATTGTAATTGTAATTGTAATTGTAATTGTAATTGTAATTGTAATTGTAATTGTAATTGTAATTGTAATTGTAATTGTATTTGTAATTGTAATTGTAATTGTAATTGTAATTGTAATTGTAATTGTAATTGTAATTGTAATTGTAATTGTAATTGTAATTGTAATTGTAATTGTAATTGTAATTGTAATTGTAATTGTAATTGTAATTGTAATTGTAATTGCAATTGCAATTGCAATAGTAATTGTAATTGTAATTGTAATTGTAATTGTAATTGTAATTGTAATTGTAATTGTTATTGTAATTGTAATTGTAATTGTAATTGTAATTGTAATTGTAATTGTAATTGTAATTGTAATTGTAATTGTAATTGTAATTGTAATTGTAATTGTAATTGTAATTGTAATTGTAATTGTAATTGTAATTGTAATTGTAATTGTAATTGTAATTGTAATTGTAATTGTAATTGTAATTGTAATTGTAATTGTAATTGTAATTGTAATTGTAATTGTAATTGTAATTGTAATTGTAATTGTAATTGTAATTGTAATTGTAATTGTATTTGAAATTGTAATTGTAATTGTAATTGTAATTGTAATTGTAATTGTAATTGTAATTGTAATTGTAATTGTAATTGTAATTGTAATTGTAATTGTAATTGTAATTGTAATTGTAATTGTAATTGTAATTGTAATTGTAATTGTAATTGTAATTGTAATTGTAATTGAAATTGTAATTGTAATTGTAATTGTAATTGTAATTGTAATTGTAATTGTAATTGTAATTGTAATTGTAATTGTAATTGTAATTGTAATTGTAATTGTAATTGTAATTGTAATTGTAATTGTAATTGTAATTGTAAGTGTAATTGTAATTGTAATTGTAATTGTAATTGTAATTGTAATTGTAATTGTAATTGTAATTGTAATTGTAATTGTAATTGTAATTGTAATTGTAATTGTAATTGTAATTGTAATTGTAATGGTAATTGTAATTGTAATTGGAATTGGAATTGTAATTGTAATTGCAATTGCAATTGCAATTGCATTTGCAATTGCAATTGCAATTGCAATTACAATTGCAATGGTAATTGTAATGGTAATTGTAATTGTAATGGTAATTGTAATTGTAATTGTAATTGTAATTGTAATTGTAATTGTAATTGTAATTGTAATGGTAATAGTAATTGTAACTGTAATTGTAATTGTAATTGTAATTGTAATTGTAATTGTAATTGTAATTGTAATTTTAATTGTAATTGTAATTGTAATTGTAATTGTAATTGTAATGGTAATAGTAATTGTAACTGTAAATGTAATTGCAATTTTAATTGTAATTGTAATTGTTATTGTAATTGTAAATGTAATTGTAATTGTAATTGTAATTGTAATTGTAATTGTCATTGTAATTGTAATTGTAATTGTAATTGTAATTGTAATTGTAATTGTAATTGTAATTGTAATGGTAATTGTAATTGTAATTGTAATTGTAATTGTAATTGGAATTGGAATTGTAATTGCAATTGCAATTGCAATTGCAATTGCAATCGCAATTGTAATTGTAATTGTAATTGAAATTGTAATTGTAATTGTAATTGTAGTTGTAATTGTAATTGTAATTGTAATTGTAATTGTAATGGTAATTGTAATTGTAATTGTAATTGTAATTGTAATTGTAATTGTAATTGTAATTGTAATTGGAATTGGAATTGCAATTGCAATTGCAATTGCAATTGTAATTGTAATGGTAATTGTAATTGTAATTGTAATTGAAATTGTAATTGTAATTGTAATTGTAATTGTAATTGTAATTGCAATTGCAATTGTAATTCTAATTGTAATTGTAATTGTAATTGTAATTGTAATTGTAATTGTAATTGTAATTGTTATTGTAATTGTAATTGTAATTGTAATTGTAATTGTAATTGTAATTGTAATTGTAATTGTAATTGTAATTGTAATTGTAATTGTAATTGTAATTGTAATTGTAATTGTAATTGTAATTGTAATTGTAATTGTAATTGTAAGGGTAATTGTAATTGTAATTGTAATTGTAATTGTAATTGTAATTGTAATTGTAATTGTAATTGTAATTGTAATTGTAATTGTAATTGTAATTGTAATTGTAATTGTAATTGTAATTGTAATTGTAATGGTAATTGTAATTGTAATTGTAATTGTAATTGTAATTGTAATTGTAATTGTAATTGTAATTGTAATTGTAATTGTAATTGTAATTGTAATTGTAATTGTAATTGTAATTGTAATTGTAATTGTAATTCTAATTCTAATTGTAATTGTAATTGTAATTGTAATTGCAATTGTAATTGTAATTGTAATTGTAATTGTAATTGTAATTGTAATTGTAATTGTAATTGTAATTGTAATTGTAATTGTAATTGTAATTGTAATTGTAATTGTAATTGTAATTGTAATTGTAATTGTAATTGTAATTGTAATTGTAATTGTAATTGTAATTGTAATTGTAATTGTAATTGTAATTGTAATTGTAATTGTAATTGTAATTGTAATTGTAATTGTAATTGTAATTGTAATTGTAATTGTAATTGTAATTGTAATTGTAATTGTAATTGTAATTGTAATTGTAATTGTAATTGTAATTGTAATTGTAATTGTAATTGTAATTGCAATTGTAATTGTAATTGTAATTGTAATTGTAATTGTAATTGTAATTGTAATTGTTATTGTAATTGTAATTGTAATTTTAATTGTAATTTTAAATGTAATTGTAATTGTAATTGTAATTGTAATTGTAATTGTAATTGTAATTGTAATTGTAATTGTAATTGTAATTGTAATTGTAATTGTGATTGTAATTGTAATTGTAATTGTAATTGTAATTGTAATTGTAATTGTAATTGTAATTGTAATTGTAATAATAATTGTAATTGTAATTGTAATTGTAATTGTAATTGTAATTGTAATTGTAATTGTAATTGTAATTGTAATTGTAATTGTAATTGTAATTGTAATTGTAATTGTAATTGTAATTGTAATTGTAATTGTAATTGTAATTGTAATTGTAACTGTAACTGTAACTGTAATTGTAATTGTAATTGTAATTGTAATTGTAATTGTAATTGTAATTGTAATTGTAATTGTAATTGTAATTGTAATTGTAATTGTAATTGTAATTGTAATTGTAATTGTAATTGTAATTGTAATTGTAATTGTAATTGTAATTGTAATTGTAATTGTAATTGTAATTGTAATTGTAATTGTAATTGTAATTGTAATTGTAATTGTAATTGTAATTGTAATTGTAATTGTAATTGTAATTGTAGTTGTAATTGTAATTGTAATTGTAATTGTAATTATATTGTATTGTAATTGTAATTGTAATTGTAATTGTAATTGTAATTGTAATTGTAATTGTAATTGTAATTGTAATTGTAATTGTAATTGTAATTGTAATTGTAATTGTAATTGTAATTGTAATTGTAATTGTAATTGTAATTGTAATTGTAATTGTAATTGTAATTAGAATTGTAATTGTAATTGTAATTTTAATTGTAATTGTAATTGTAATTGTAATTGTAATTGTAATTGTAATTGTAATTATAATTGCAATTGGTATTGTAATTGTAATTCTAATTGTAATTGTAATTGTAATTGTAATTGTAATTGTAATTGTAATTGTAATTGTAATTGTAATTGTAATTGTAATTGTAATTGTAATTGTAATTGTAATTGTAATTGTAATTGTAATTGTAATTGTAATTGTAATTGTAATTGTAATTGTAATTGTAATTGTAATTGTAATTGTAATTGTAATTGTAATTGTAATTGTAATTGTAATTGTAATTGTAATTGTAATTGTAATTGTAATTGTAATTGTAATTGTAATTGTAATTGTAATTGTAATTGTAATTGTAATTGTAATTGTAAATGTAATTGTAATTGTTATTGTAATTGTAATTGTAATTGTAATTGTAATTGTAATTGTAATTGTAATTGTAATTGTAATTGTAATTGTAATTGTATTTGTAATTGTAATTGTGATTGTAATTGTAATTGTAATTGTAATTGTAATTGTAATTGTAATTGTAATTGTAATTGTAATTGTAATTGTAATTGTAATTGTAATTGTAATTGTAATTGTAATTGTAATTGTAATTGTAATTGTAATTGTAATTGTAATTGTAATTGTAATTGTAATTGTAATTGTAATTGTAATTGTAATTGTAATTGTAATTGTAATTGTAATTGTAATTGTAATTGTAATTGTAATTGTAATTGTAATTGTAATTGTAATTATAATTGTAATTGTAATTGTAATTGTAATTGTAATTGTAATTGTAATTGTAATTGTAATTGTAATTGTAATTGTAATTGTAATTGTAATTGTAATTGTAATTGTAATTGTAATTGTAATTGTAATTGTAATTGTAATTGTAATTGTAATTGTAATTGTAATTGTAATTGTAATTAGAATTGTAATTGTAATTGTAATTTTAATTGTAATTGTAATTGTAATTGTAATTGTAATTGTAATTGTAATTGTAATTATAATTGCAATTGGTATTGTAATTGTAATTCTAATTGTAATTGTAATTGTAATTGTAATTGTAATTGTAATTGTAATTGTAATTGTAATTGTAATTGTAATTGTAATTGTAATTGTAATTGTAATTGTAATTGTAATTGTAATTGTAATTGTAATTGTAATTGTAATTGTAATTGTAATTGTAATTGTAATTGTAATTGTAATTGTAATTGTAATTGTAATTGTAATTGTAATTGTAATTGTAATTGTAATTGTAATTGTAATTGTAATTGTAATTGTAATTGTAATTGTAAATGTAATTGTAATTGTTATTGTAATTGTAATTGTAATTGTAATTGTAATTGTAATTGTAATTGTAATTGTAATTGTAATTGTATTTGTAATTGTAATTGTGATTGTAATTGTAATTGTAATTGTAATTGTAATTGTAATTGTAATTGTAATTGTAATTGTAATTGTAATTGTAATTGTAATTGTAATTGTAATTGTAATTGTAATTGTAATTGTAATTGTAATTGTAATTGTAATTGTAATTGTAATTGTAATTGTATTTGAAATTGTAATTGTAATTGTAATTGTAATTGTAATTGTAATTGTAATTGTAATTGTAATTGTAATTGTAATTGTAATTGTAATTGTAATTGTAATTGTAATTGTAATTGTAATTGTAATTGTAATTGTAATTGTAATTGTAATTGTAATTGTAATTGTAATTGTAATTGTAATTGTAATTGAAATTGTAATTGTAATTATAATTGTAATTGTAATTGTAATTGTAATTGTAATTGTAATTGTAATTGTAATTGTAATTGTAATTGTAATTGTAATTGTAATTGTAATTGTAATTGTAATTGTAATTGTAATTGTAATTGTAATTGTAATTGTAATTGTAATTGTAATTGTAATTGTAAGTGTAATTGTAATTGTAATTGTAATTGTAATTGTAATTGTAATTGTAATTGTAATTGTAATTGTAATTGTAATTGTAATTGTAATTGTAATTGTAATTGTAATTGTAATTGTAATTGTAATTGTAATGGTAATTGTAATTGTAATGGTAATCGTAATTGTAATTGGAATTGGAATTGGAATTGTAATTGCAATTGCAATTGCAATTGCATTTGCAATTGCAATTGCAATTGCAATTACAATTGCAATTGTAATTGTAATGGTAATTGTAATTGTAATTGTAATTGTAATTGTAATTGTAATTGTAATTGTAATTGTAATGGTAATAGTAATTGTAACTGTAATTGTAATTGTAATTGTAATTGTAATTGTAATTGTAATTGTAATTGTAATTTTAATTGTAATTGTAATTGTAATTGTAATTGTAATTGTAATGGTAATAGTAATTGTAACTGTAATTGTAATTGCAATTTTAATTGTAATTGTAATTGTTATTGTAATTGTAAATGTAATTGTAATTGTAATTGTAATTGTAATTGTAATTGTCATTGTAATTGTAATTGTAATTGTAATTGTAATTGTAATTGTAATTGTAATTGTAATGGTAATTGTAATTGTAATTGTAATTGGAATTGTAATTGGAATTGGAATTGTAATTGCAATTGCAATTGCAATTGCAATTGCAATCGCAATTGTAATTGTAATTGTAATTGAAATTGTAATTGTAATTGTAATTGTAGTTGTAATTGTAATTGTAATTGTAATTGTAATTGTAATGGTAATTGTAATTGTAATTGTAATTGTAATTGTAATTGTAATTGTAATTGTAATGTAATTGGAATTGGAATTGCAATTGCAATTGCAATTGCAATTGCAATTGCAATTGTAATTGTAATGGTAATTGTAATTGTAATTGTAATTGAAATTGTAATTGTAATTGTAATTGGTAATTGTAATTGCAATTGCAATTGTAATTGTAATTGTAATTGTAATTGTAATTGTAATTGTAATTGTAATTGTAATTGTTATTGTAATTGTAATTGTAATTGTAATTGTAATTGTAATTGTAATTGTAATTGTAATTGTAATTGTAATTGTAATTGTAATTGTAATTGTAATTGTAATTGTAATTGTAATTGTAATTGTAATTGTAATTGTATTTGTAATTGTAATTGTAATTGTAATTGTAATTGTAATTGTAATTGTAATTGTAATTGTAATTGTAATTGTAATTGTAATTGTAATTGTAATTGTAATTGTAATTGTAATTGTAATTGTAATTGTAATTGTAATTGTAATTGTAATTGTAATTGTAATTGTAATGGTAATGGTAATGGTAATTGTAATTGTAATTGTAATTGTAATTGTAATTGTAATTGTAATTGTAATTGTAATTGTAATTGTAATTGTAATTGTAATTGTAATTGTAATTGTAATTGTAATTGTAATTCTAATTCTAATTGTAATTGTAATTGTAATTGTAATTGTAATTGTATTGTAATTGTAATTGTAATTGTAATTGTAATTGTAATTGTAATTGTAATTGTAATTGTAATTGTAATTGTAATTGTAATTGTAATTGTAATTGTAATTGTAATTGTAATTGCAATTGTAATTGTAATTGTAATTGTAATTGCAATTGCAATTGCAATTGTAATTGTAATTGTAATTGTAATTGTAATTGTAATTGTAATTGTAATTGTAATTGTAATTGTAATTGTAATTGTAATTGTAATTGTAATTGTAATTGTAATTGTAATTGTAATTGTAATTGTAATTGTAATTGTAATTGTAATTGTATTTGTAATTGTAATTGTAATTGTAATTGTAATTGTAATTGTAATTGTAATTGTAATTGTAATTGTAATTGTAATTGTAATTGTAATTGTAATTGTAATTGTAATTGTAATTGTAATTGTAATTGTAATTGTAATTGTAATTGTAATTGTAATTGTAATTGTAATTGTAATTGTAATTGTAATTGTAATTGTAATTGTAATTGAAGTAGTAATTGTAATTGCAATTGTAATTGTAATTGTAATTGTAATTGTAATTGTAATTGTAATTGTAATTGTAATTGTAATTGTAATTGTAATTGTAATTGTAATTGTAATTGTAATTGTAATTGTAATTGTAATTGTAATTGTAATTGTAATTGTAATTGTAATTGTAAATGTAATTGTAATTGTTATTGTAATTGTAATTGTAATTGTAATTGTAATTGTAATTGTAATTGTAATTGTAATTGTAATTGTAATTGTAATTGTAATTGTAATTGTAATTGTAATTGTAATTGTAATTGTAATTGTAATTGTAATTGTAATTGTAATTGTAATTGTAATTGTAATTGTAATTGTAATTGTAATTGTAATTGTAATTGTAATTGTAATTGTAATTGTAATTGTAATTGTAATTGTAATTGTAATTGTAATTGTAACTGTAACTGTAACTGTAATTGTAATTGTAATTGTAATTGGAATTGTAATTGTAATTGTAATTGTAATTGTAATTGTAATTGTAATTGTAATTGTAATTGTAATTGTAATTGTAATTGTAATTGTAATTGTAATTGTAATTGTAATTGTAATTGTAATTGTAATTGTAATTGTAATTGTAATTGTAATTGTAATTGTAATTGTAATTGTAATTGTAATTGTAATTGTAATTGTAATTGTAATTGTAATTGTAATTGTAATTGTAATTGTAATTGTAATTGTAATTGTAATTGTAATTGTAATTGTAATTGTAATTGTAATTGTAATTGTAATTATAATTGTAATTGTAATTGTAATTGTAATTGTAATTGTAATTGTAATTGTAATTGTAATTGTAATTGTAATTGTAATTGTAATTGTAATTGTAATTGTAATTGTAATTGTAATTGTAATTGTAATTGTAATTGTAATTGTAATTATAATTAGAATTGTAATTGTAATTGTAATTTTAATTGTAATTGTAATTGTAATTGTAATTGTAATTGTAATTGTAATTGTAATTGTAATTGTAATTGTAATTGTAATTGGTATTGTAATTGTAATTGTAATTGTAATTGTAATTGTAATTGTAATTGTAATTGTAATTGTAATTGTAATTGTAATTGTAATTGTAATTGTAATTGTAATTGTAATTGTAATTGTAATTGTAATTGTAATTGTAATTGTAATTGTAATTGTAATTGTAATTGTAATTGTAATTGTAATTGTAATTGTAATTGTAATTGTAATTGTAATTGTAATTGTAATTGTAATTGTAATTGTAATTGTAATTGTAATTGTAATTGTAATTGTAATTGTAATTGTAATTGTAATTGTAATTGTAATTGTAATTGTAATTGTAATTGTAATTGTAATAGTAATTGTAATTGTAATTGTAAATGTAATTGTAATTGTTATTGTAATTGTAATTGTAATTGTAATTGTAATTGTAATTGTAATTGTAATTGTATTTGTAATTGTAATTGTGATTGTAATTGTAATTGTAATTGTAATTGTAATTGTAATTGTAATTGTAATTGTAATTGTAATTGTAATTGTAATTGTAATTGTAATTGTAATTGTAATTGTAATTGTAATTGTAATTGTAATTGTAATTGTAATTGTAATTGTATTTGAAATTGTAATTGTAATTGTAATTGTAATTGTAATTGTAATTGTAATTGTAATTGTAATTGTAATTGTAATTGTAATTGTAATTGTAATTGTAATTGTAATTGTAATTGTAATTGTAATTGTAATTGTAATTGTAATTGTAATTGTAATTGTAATTGTAATTGTAATTGTAATTGTAATTGTAATTGTAATTGAAATTGTAATTGTAATTGTAATTGTAATTGTAATTGTAATTGTAATTGTAATTGTAATTGTAATTGTAATTGTAATTGTAATTGTAATTGTAATTGTAATTGTAATTGTAATTGTAATTGTAATTGTAATTGTAATTGTAATTGTAATTGTAATTGTAATTGTAATTGTAATTGTAATTGTAATTGTAATTGTAATTGTAATTGTAATTGTAATTGTAATTGTAATTGTAATTGTAATTGTAATTGTAATTGTAATTGTAATTGTAATTGTAATTGTAATTGTAATTGTAATTGTAATTGTAATTGTAATTGTAATTGTAATTGTAATCGTAATCGTAATCGTAATCGTAATCGTAATCGTAATCGTAATCGTAATCGTAATCGTAATCGTAATCGTAATCGTAATCGTAATCGTAATCGTAATCGTAATCGTAATCGTAATCGTAATCGTAATCGTAATTGTAATTGTAATTGTAATTGTAATTGTAATTGTAATTGTAATTGTAATTGTAATTGTAATTGTAATTGTAATTGTAATTGTAATTGTAATTGAAATTGTAATTGTAATTGTAATTGTAATAGTAATTGTAATTGTAATTGTAATTGTAATTGTAATTGTAATTGTAATTGTAATTGTAATTGTAATTGTAATTGTAATTGTAATTGTAATTGTCATTGTGATTGTGATTGTAATTGTAATTGTAATTGTAATTGTAATTGTAATTGTAATTGTAATTGTAATTGTAATTGTAATTGTAATTGTAATTGTAATTGTAATTCTAATTGTAATTGTAGTTGTAATTGTAATTGTAATTGTAATTGTAATTGTAATTGTAATTGTAATTGTAATTGTAATTGTAATTGTAATTGTAATTGTAATTGTAATTGTAATTGTAATTGTAATTGTAATTGTAATTGTAATTGTAATTGTAATTGTAATTGTAATTGTAATTGTAATTGTAATTGTAATTGTAATTGTAATTGTAATTGTAATTGTAATTGTAATTGTAATTGTAATTGTAATTGTAATTGTAATTGTAATTGTAATTGTAATTGTAATTGTAATTGTAATTGTAATTGTAATTGTAATTGTAATTGTAATTGTAATTGTAATTGTAATTGTAATTGTAATTGTAATTGTAATTGTAATTGTAATTGTAATTGTAATTGTAATTGTAATTGTAATTGTAATTGTAATTGTAATTGTAATTGTAATTGTAATTGTAATTGTAATTGTAATTGTTTTTGTAATTGTAATTGTAATTGTAATTGTAATTGTAATTGTAATTGTAATTGTAATTGTAATTGTAATTGTAATTGTAATTGTAATTGTAATTGTAATTGTAATTGTAATTGTAATTGTAATTGTAATTGTAATTGTCATAGTAATTGTAATTGTAATTGTAATTGTAATTGTAATTGTAATTGCAATTGCAATTGCAATTGCAATTGCAATTGTAATTGTAATTGTAATTGTAATTGTAATTGTAATTGTAATTGTAATTGTAATTGTAATTGTAATTGTAATTGTAATTGTAATTGTAATTGTAATTGTAATTGTAATTGTAATTGTAATTGTAATTGTAATTGTAATTGTAATTGTAATTGTAATTGTAATTGTAATTGTATTTGTAATTGTAATTGTAAATGTAATTGTAATTGTAATTGTAATTGTAATTGTAATTGTAATTGTAATTGTAATTGTAATTGTATTTGTAATTGTAATTGTAATTGTAATTGTAATTGTAATTGTAATTGCAATTGCAATTGCAATTGCAATTGCAATTGCAATTAAAATTGCAATTGCAATTGTAATTGTAATTGAAAATGAAATTGAAATTGTAATTGTAATTGTAATTGTAATTGTAATTGTAATTGTAATTGTAATTGTAATTGTAATTGTAACTGTAATTGTAATTGTAATTGTCATTGTCATTGTAATTGTAATGGTAATTGTAATTGTAATTGTAATTGTAATTGTAATTGTAATTGTAATTGTAATTGTAATTGTAATTGTAATTGTAATTGTAATTGTAATTGTAATTGTAATTGTAATTGTAATTGTAATTGTAATTGTAATTGTAATTGTAATTGTAATTGTAATTGTAGTTGTAATTGTAATTGTAATTGTAATTGTAATTGTAATTGTAATTGTAATTGTAATTGTAATTGTAATTGTAATTGCAATTGCAATTGCAATTGCAATTGCAATTGTAATTGTAATTGTAATAGTCATTGTAATTGTAATTGTAATTGTAATTGTAATTGTAATTGTAATTGTAATTGTAATTGTAATGGTAATTGTAATTGTAATTGTAATTGTAATTGTAATTGTAATTGTAATTGTAATTGTAATTGTAATTGTAATTGTAATTGTAATTGTAATTGTAATTGTAATTGTAATTGTAATTGTAATTGTAATTGTAATTGTAATTGTAATTGTAATTGTAATTGTAATTGTAATTGTAATTGTAATTGTAATTGTAATTGTAATGGTAATTGTAATTGTAATTGTAATTGTAATTGTAATTGTAATTGTAATTGTAATTGTAATTGTAATTGTAATTGTAATTGTAATTGTAATTGTAATTGTAATTGTAATTGTAATTGTAATTGTAATTGTAATTGTAATTGTAATTGTAATTGTAATTGTAATTGTAATTGTAATTGCAATTGTAATTGTATTTGTAATTGTAATTGTAATTGTAATTGTAATTGTAATTGTAATTGTAATTGTAATTGTAATTGTAATTGTAATTGTAATTGTAATTGTAATTGTAATTGTAATTGTAATTGTAATTGTAATTGTAATTGTAATTGTAATTGTAATTGTAATTGCAATTGCAATTGCAATTGCAATTGCAATTGCAATTGTAATTGTAATTGTAATTGTAATTGTAATTGTAATTGTAATTGTAATTGTAATTGTAATTGTAATTGTAATTGTAATTGTAATTGTAATTGTAATGGTAATTGTAATTGTAATTGAAATTGTAATTGTAATTGTAATTGTAATTGTAATTGTAATTGTAATTGTAATTGTAATTGTAATTGTAATTGTAATTGTAATTGTAATTGTGATTGTAGTTGTAATTGTAATTGTAATTGTAATTGTAATTGTAATTGTAATTGTAATTGTAATTGTAATTGTAATTGTTATTGTAATTGTAATTGTAATTGTACTTGTAATTGTAATTGTAATTGTAATTGTAATTGTAATTTTAATTGTAATTGTAATTGTAATTGTAATTGTAATTGTAATTGTAATTGTAATAGTAATTGTAATTGTAATTGTAATTGTAATTGTAATTGTAATTGTAATTGTAATTGTAATTGTAATTGTAATTGTAATTGTAATTGTAATTGTAATTGTAATTGTAATTGTAATTGTAATTGTAATTGTAAGTGTAATTGTAATTGTAATTGTAATTGTAATTGTAATTGTAATTGTAATTGTAATTGTAATTGTAATTGTAATTGTAATTGTAATTGTAATTGTAATTGTTATTGTAATTGTAATTGTAATTGTAATTGTAATTGTAATTGTAATTGTAATTGTAATTGTAATTGTAATTGTAATTGTAATTGTAATTGTAATTGTAATTGTAATTGTAATTGTAATTGTAATTGTAATTGTAATTGTAATTGTAATTGTAATTGTAATTGTAATTGTAATTGTAATTGTAATTGTAATTGTAATTGTAATTGTAATTGTAATTGTAATTGTAATTGCAATTGCAATTGCAATTGTAATTGTAATTGTAATTGTAATTGTAATTGTAATTGTAATTGTAATTGTAATTTTAATTGTAATTTTAATTGTAATTGTAATTGTAATTGTAATTGTAATTGTAATTGTAATTGTAATTCTAATTGTAATTGTGATTGTAATTGTAATTGTAATTGTAATTGTAATTGTAATTGTAATTGTAATTGTAATTGTAATTGTAATTGTAATTGTAATTGTAATTGTAATTGTAATTGTAATTGTAATTGTAATTGTAATTGTAATTGTAATTGTAATTGTAATTGTAATTGTAATTGTAATTGTAATTGTAATTGTAATTGTAAATGTAATTGTAATTGTAATTGTAATTGTAATTGAATTGTAATTGTAATTGTAATTGTAATTGTAATTGCAATTGTAATTGCAATTTCAATTGCAATTGCAATTGCAATTGAAATTGAAATTGTAATTGTAATTGTAATTTTAATTTTAATTGTAATTGTAATTGCAATTGTAATTGTAATTGTCATTGTCAATGTCATTGTAATTGTAATTGTCATTGTAATTGTAATTGTAATTGTAATTGTAATTGTAATTGTAATTGTAATTGTAATTGTAATTGTAATTGTAATTGTTATTGTAATTGTAATTGTAATTGTAATTGTAATTGTAATTGTAATTGTAATTGTAATTGTAATTGTAACTGTAATTGTAATTGTAATTGTAATTGTAATTGTAATTGTAATTGTAATTGTAATTGTAATTGTAATTGTAATTATAATTGTAATTGTAATTGCAATTGCAATTGCAATTGAAATTGAAATTGTAATTGTAATTGTAATTTTAATTTTAATTGTAATTGTAATTGCAATTGTAATTGTAATTGTCATTGTCAATGTCATTGTAATTGTAATTGTCATTGTAATTGTAATTGTAATTGTAATTGTAATTGTAATTGTAATTGTAATTGTAATTGTAATTGTAATTGTAATTGTAATTGTAATTGTTATTGTAATTGTAATTGTAATTGTAATTGTAATTGTAATTGTAATTGTAATTGTAATTGTAATTGTAATTGTAATTGTAATTGTAATTGTAATTGTAATTGTAACTGTAATTGTAATTGTAATTGTAATTGTAATTGTATTTGTAATTGTAATTGTAATTGTAATTGTAATTGTAATTGTAATTGTAATTGTAATTGTAATTGTAATTGTAATTGTAATTGTAATTGTAATTGTAATTGTAATTGTAATTGTAATTGTAATTGTAATTGTAATTGTAATTGTAATTGTAATTGTAATTGTAATTGTAATTGTAATTGTAATTGTAATTGTAATTGTAATTGTAATTGTAATTGTAATTGTAATTGTAATTGTAATTGTAATTGTAATTGTAATTGTCATTGTAATTGTAATTGTAATTGTAATTGTAATTGTAATTGTAATTGTAATTGTAATTGTAATTGTAATTGTAATTGTAATTGTAAATGTAGTTGTAATTGTAATTGTAATTGTAATTGTAATTGTAATTGTAATTGTAATTGTAATTGTAATTGTAATTGTAATTGTAATTGTAATTGTAATTGTAATTGTAATTGTAATTGTAATTGTAATTGTAATTGTAATTGTAATTGTAATTGTAATTGTAATTGTAATTGTAATTGTAATTGTAATTGTAATTGTAATTGTAATTGTAATTGTAATTGTAATTGTAATTGTAATTGTAATTGTAATTGTAATTGTAATTGTAATTGTAATTGTAATTGTAATTGTAATTGTAATTGTAATTGTAATTGTAATTGTAATTGTAATTGTAATTGTAATTGTAATTGTAATTGTAATTGTAATTGTAATTGTAATTGTAATTGTAATTGTAATTGTAATTGTAATTGTAATTGTAATTGTAATTGTAATTGTAATTGTAATTGTAATTGTAATTGTAATTGTAATTGTAATTGTAATTGTAATTGTAATTGTAATTGTAATTGTAATTGTAATTGTAATTGTAATTGTAATTGTAATTGTAATTGTAATTGTAATTGTAATTGTAATTGTAATTGTAATTGTAATTGTAATTGTAATAGTAATTGTAATTGTAATTGTAATTGTAATTGTAATTGTA
>CATVIB010000204.1:30000-45688 GCA_958336395.1 Ctenicera cuprea
ATTACAATTACAATTACAATTACAATTACAATTACAATTACAATTACAATTACAATTACAATTACAATTACAATTACAATTACAATTACAATTACAATTACAATTACAATTACAATTACAATTACAATTACAATTACAATTACAATTACAATTACAATTACAATTACAATTACAATTACAATTACAATTACAATTACAATTACAATTACAATTACAATTACAATTACAATTACAATTACAATTACAATTACAATTACAATTACAATTACAATTACAATTACAATTACAATTACAATTACAATTACAATTACAATTACAATTACAATTACAATTACAATTACAATTACAATTACAATTACAATTACAATTACAATTACAATTACAATTACAATTACAATTACAATTACAATTACAATTACAATTACAATTACAATTACAATTACAATTACAATTACAATTACAATTACAATTACAATTACAATTACAATTACAATTACAATTACAATTACAATTACAACTACATTTACAATTACAATTACAATTACAATTACAATTACAATTACAATTACAATTACAATTACAATTACAATTACAATTACAATGACAATTACAATTACAATTACAATTACAATTACAATTACAATTACAATTACAATTACAATTACAATTACAATTACAATTACAATTACAATTACAATTACAATTACAATTACAATTACAATTACAATTACAATTACAATTACAATTACAATTACAATTACAATTACAATTACAATTACAATTACAATTACAATTACAATTACAATTACAATTACAATTACAATTACAATTACAATTACAATTACAATTACAATTACAATTACAAATACAATTACAATTACAATTACAATTACAATTACAGTTACAATTACAATTACAATTACAATTACAATTACAATTACAATTACAATTACAATTACAATTACAATTACAATTACAATTACAATTACAATTACAATAACAATTACAATTACAATTACAATTACAATTACAATTACAATTACAATTACAATTACAATTACAATTACAATTACAATTACAATTACAATGACAATTACAATTACAATGACATTGACAATGACAATTACAATTACAATTGCAATTACAATTACAATTAAAATTAAAATTACAATTACAATTACAATTTCAATTTCAATTGCAATTGCAATTGCAATTACAATTACAATTATAATTACAATTACAATTACAATTACAATTACAATTACAATTACAATTACAATTACAATTACAATTACAATTACAGTTACAATTACAATTACAATTACAATTACAATTACAATTACAATTACAATTACAATTACAATTACAATAACAATTACAATTACAATTACAATTACAATTACAATTACAATTACAATTACAATTACAATTACAATTACAATTACAATGACAATTACAATTACAATGACATTGACAATGACAATTACAATTACAATTGCAATTACAATTACAATTAAAATTAAAATTACAATTACAATTACAATTTCAATTTCAATTGCAATTGCAATTGCAATTGAAATTGCAATTACAATTGCAATTACAATTACAATTACAATTACAATTACAATTCAATTACAATTACAATTACAATTACAATTACATTTACAATTACAATTACAATTACAATTACAATTACAATTACAATTACAATTACAATTACAATTACAATTACAATTACAATTACAATTACAATTACAATTACAATTACAATTACAATTACAATTACAATTACAATTACAATTACAATTACAATTACAATTACAATTACAATTACAATTACAATTACAATTACAATCACAATTACAATTAGAATTACAATTACAATTACAATTACAATTACAATTACAATTACAATTACAATTACAATTAAAATTACAATTAAAATTACAATTACAATTACAATTACAATTACAATTACAATTACAATTACAATTACAATTGCAATTGCAATTGCAATTACAATTACAATTACAATTACAATTACAATTACAATTACAATTACAATTACAATTACAATTACAATTACAATTACAATTACAATTACAATTACAATTACAATTACAATTACAATTACAATTACAATTACAATTACAATTACAATTACAATTACAATTACAATTACAATTACAATTACAATTACAATTACAATTACAATTACAATTACAATTACAATTACAATAACAATTACAATTACAATTACAATTACAATTACAATTACAATTACAATTACAATTACAATTACAATTACAATTACAATTACAATTACAATTACAATTACACTTACAATTACAATTACAATTACAATTACAATTACAATTACAATTACAATTACAATTACAATTACAATTACAATTACAATTACAATTACAATTACAATTACAATTACAATTACAATTACAATTACAATTACTATTACAATTACAATTACAATTACAATTACAATTACAATTACAATTACAATTACAATTAAAATTACAATTACAATTACAATTACAATTACAATTACAAGTACAATTACAATTACAATTACAATAACAATTACAATTACAATTACAATTACAATTACAATTACAATTACAATTACAATTACAATTACAATTACAACTACAATCACAATTACAATTACAATTACAATTACAATTACAATTACAATTACAATTACAATTACAATTACAATTACAATTACAATTACAATTTCAATTACAATTACAATTACCATTACAATTACAATTACAATTACAATTACAATTACAATTACAATTACAATTACAATTACAATTACAATTACAATTACAATTACAATTACAATTACAATTGCAATTGCAATTGCAATTGCAATTGCAATTGCAATTACAATTACAATTACAATTACAATTACAATTACAATTACAATTACAATTACAATTACAATTACAATTACAATTACAATTACAATTACAATTACAATTACAATTACAATTACAATTACAATTACAATTACAATTACAATTACAATTACAATTACAATTACAAATACAATTACAATTGCAATTACAATTACAATTACAATTACAATTACAATTACAATTACAATTACAATTACAATTACAATTACAATTACAATTACAATTACAATTACAATTACAATTACAATTACAATTACAATTACAATTACAATTACAATTACAATTACAATTACAATTACAATTACAATTACAATTACAATTACCATTACAATTACAATTACAATTACAATTACAATTACAATTACAATTACAATTACAATTACAATTACAATTACAATTACAATTACAATTACAATTACAATTACAATTACAATTACAATTACAATTACAATTACAATTACAATTACAATTACAATTACAATTACAATTACAATTACAATTACAATTACAATTACAATTACCATTACAATTACAATTACAATTACAATTACAATTACAATTACAATTACAATTACAATTACAATTACAATGACTATTACAATTACAATTACAATTGCAATTGCAATTGCAATTGCAATTGCAATTACAATTACAATTACAATTACAATTACAATTACAATTACAATTACAATTACAATTACAATTACAATTACAACTACAATTACAATTACAATTACAATTACAATTACAATTACAATTACAATTACAATTACAATTACAATTACAATTACAATTACAATTACAATTACAATTACAATTACAATTACAATTACAATTACAATTACAATTACAATTACAATTACAATTACAATTACAATTACCATTACAATTACAATGACAATGACAATTACAATTACAATTACAGTTACAATTACAATTACAATTACAATTACAATTACAATTACAATTACAATTACAATTACAATTACAATTTCAATTTCATTTTCAATTACAATTACAATTGCAATTGCAATTTTAATTGCAATTGCAATTGCAATTGCAATTGCAATTGCAATTACAATTACAATTACAATTACAATTACAATTACAATTACAAATACAATTACAATTACAATTACAATTACAATTACAATTACAATTACAATTACAATTACAATTACATTTACAATTACAATTACAAATACAATTACAATTACAATTACAATTACAATTACAATTACAATTACAATTACAATTACAATTACAATTACAATTACAATTACAATTACAATTACAATTACAATTACAATTACAATTACAATTACAATTACAATTACAATTACAATTACAATTACAATTACAATTACAATTACAATTACAATTGCAATTGCAATTGCAATTGCAATTGCAATTACAATTACAATTACAATTACAATTACAATTACAATTACTATGACAATTACAATTACAATTACAATTACAATTACAATTACAATTACAATTACAATTACAATTACAATTACAATTACAATTACAATTACAATTACAATTACAATTACAATTACAATTACAATTACAATTACAATTACAAAAACAATTACAATTACAATTACAATTACAATTACAATTACAATTACAATTACAATTACAATTACAATTACAATTACAATTACAATTACAATTACAATTACAATTACAATTACAATTACAATTACAATTACAATTACAATTACAATTACAATTACAATTACAATTACAATTACAATTACAATTACAATTACAATTACAATTACAATTACAATTACAATTACAATTACAATTACAATTACAATTACAATTACAATTACAATTACAATTACAATTACAATTACAATTACAATTACAATTACAATTACAATTACAATTACAATTACAATTACAATTACAATTACAATTACAATTACAATTACAATTACAATTACAATTACAATTACAATTACAATTACAATTACAATTACAATTACAATTACAACTACAATTACAATTAGAATTACAATTACAATTACAATTACAATTACAATTACAATTACAATTACAATTACAATTACAATTACAATTACAATTACAATTACAATCACAATCACAATGACAATTACAATTACAATTACAATTACAATTACAATTACAATTACAATTACAATTACAATTACAATTACAATTACAATTACAATTACAATTACTATTACAATTACAATTACAATTACAATTTCAATTACAATTACAATTACAATTACAATTACAATTACAATTACAATTACAATTACAATTACAATTACAATTACAATTACAATTACAATTACAATTACGATTACGATTACGATTACGATTACGATTACGATTACGATTACGATTACGATTACGATTACGATTACGATTACGATTACGATTACGATTACGATTACGATTACGATTACGATTACGATTACGATTACGATTACGATTACAATTACAATTACAATTACAATTACAATTACAATTACAATTACAATTACAATTACAATTACAATTACAATTACAATTACAATTACAATTACAATTACAATTACAATTACAATTACAATTACAATTACAATTACAATTACAATTACAATTACAATTACAATTACAATTACAATTACAATTACAATACAATTACAATTACAATTACAATTACAATTACAATTACAATTACAATTACAATTACAATTACAATTACAATTACAATTACAATTACAATTACAATTACAATTACAATTACAATTACAATTACAATTACAATTACAATTACAATTACAATTACAATTACAATTACAATTACAATTACAATTACAATTACAATTACAATTACAATTACAATTACAATTACAATTACAATTACAATTACAATTACAATTACAATTACAATTACAATTACAATTACAATTCAAATACAATTACAATTACAATTACAATTACAATTACAATTACAATTACAATTACAATTACAATTACAATTACAATTACAATTACAATTACAATTACAATTACAATTACAATTACAATTACAATTACAATTACAATTACAATTACAATTACAATTACAATTACAATCACAATTACAATTACAAATACAATTACAATTACAATTACAATTACAATTACAATTACAATTACAATTACAATAACAATTACAATTACATTTACAATTACAATTACAATTACTATTACAATTACAATTACAATTACAATTACAATTACAATTACAATTACAATTACAATTACAATTACAATTACAATTACAATTACAATTACAATTACAATTACAATTACAATTACAATTACAATTACAATTACAATTACAATTACAATTACAATTACAATTACAATTACAATTACAATTACAATTACAATTACAATTACAATTACAATTACAATTACAATTACAATTACAATTACAATTACAATTACAATTACAATTACAATTACAATTACAATTACAATTACAATTACAATTACAATTACAATTAGAATTACAATTACAATACCAATTACAATTACAATTACAATTACAATTACAATTACAATTACAATTACAATTACAATTACAATTACAATTACAATTAAAATTACAATTACAATTACAATTCTAATTATAATTACAATTACAATTACAATTACAATTACAATTACAATTACAATTACAATTACAATTACAATTACAATTACAATTACAATTACAATTACAATTACAATTACAATTACAATTACAATTACAATTACAATTACAATTACAATTATAATTACAATTACAATTACAATTACAATTACAATTACAATTACAATTACAATTACAATTACAATTACAATTACAATTACAATTACAATTACAATTACAATTACAATTACAATTACAATTACAATTACAATTACAATTACAATTACAATTACAATTACAATTACAATTACAATTACAATTACAATTACAATTACAATTACAATTACAATTACAATTACAATTACAATTACAATTACAATTACAATTACAATTACAATTACAATTACAATTACAATTACAATTACAATTACAATTCCAATTACAATTACAATTACAATTACAGTTACAGTTACAGTTACAATTACAATTACAATTACAATTACAATTACAATTACAATTACAATTACAATTACAATTACAATTACAATTACAATTACAATTACAATTACAATTACAATTACAATTACAATTACAATTACAATTACAATTACAATTACAATTACAATTACAATTACAATTACAATTACAATTACAATTACAATTACAATTACAATTACAATTACAATTACAATTACAATTACAATTACAATTACAATAACAATTACAATTACATTTACAATTACAATTACAATTACAATTACAATTACAATTACAATTACAATTACAATTACAATTACAATTACAATTACAATTACAATTACAATTACAATTACAATTACAATTACAATTACAATTACAATTACAATTACAATTACAATTACAATTGCAATTACAATTACTACTTCAATTACAATTACAATTACAATTACAATTACAATTACAATTACAATTACAATTACAATTACAATTACAATTACAATTACAATTACAATTACAATTACAATTACAATTACAATTACAATTACAATTACAATTACAATTACAATTACAATTACAATTACAATTACAATTACAATTACAATTACAATTACAATTACAATTACAATTACAATTACAAATACAATTACAATTACAATTACAATTACAATTACAATTACAATTACAATTACAATTACAATTACAATTACAATTACAATTACAATTACAATTACAATTACAATTACAATTACAATTACAATTACAATTACAATTACAATTACAATTGCAATTGCAATTGCAATTACAATTACAATTACAATTACAATTGCAATTACAATTACAATTACAATTACAATTACAATTACAATTACAATTACAATTACAATTACAATTACAATTACAATTACAATTACAATTACAATTACAATTACAATTACAATTACAATTACAATTACAATTACAATTACAATTAGAATTAGAATTACAATTACAATTACAATTACAATTACAATTACAATTACAATTACAATTACAATTACAATTACAATTACAATTACAATTACAATTACAATTACAATTACAATTACAATTACCATTACCATTACCATTACAATTACAATTACAATTACAATTACAATTACAATTACAATTACAATTACAATTACAATTACAATTACAATTACAATTACAATTACAATTACAATTACAATTACAATTACAATTACAATTACAATTACAATTACAATTACAATTACAATTACAATTACAAATACAATTACAATTACAATTACAATTACAATTACAATTACAATTACAATTACAATTACAATTACAATTACAATTACAATTACAATTACAATTACAATTACAATTACAATTACAATTACAATTACAATTACAATTACAATAACAATTACAATTACAATTACAATTACAATTACAATTACAATTACAATTACAATTACAATTGCAATTGCAATTACAATTACAATTACAATTACAATTACAATTACAATTTCAATTACAATTACAATTACAATTACCATTACAATTACAATTGCAATTGCAATTGCAATTGCAATTGCAATTGCAATTCCAATTCCAATTACATTACAATTACAATTACAATTACAATTACAATTACAATTACAATTACAATTACCATTACAATTACAATTACAATTACAATTACAATTACAACTACAATTACAATTACAATTACAATTTCAATTACAATTACAATTACAATTGCGATTGCAATTGCAATTGCAATTGCAATTGCAATTACAATTCCAATTCCAATTACAATTCCAATTACAATTACAATTACAATTACCATTACAATTACAATTACAATTACAATTACAATTACAATTACAATTACAATTACAATGACAATTACAATTACAATTACAATTACAATTACAATTACATTTACAATTACAATAACAATTACAATTACAATTAAAATTGCAATTACAATTACAGTTACAATTACTATTACCATTACAATTACAATTACAATTACAATTACAATTACAATTAAAATTACAATTACAATTACAATTACAATTACAATTACAATTACAATTACAATTACAATTACAGTTACAATTACTATTACCATTACAATTACAATTACAATTACAATTACAATTACAATTACAATTACAATTACAATTACCATTACAATTACAATTGCAATTGTAATTGCAATTGCAATTGCAATTGCAAATGCAATTGCAATTGCAATTGCAATTACAATTCCAATTCCAATTCCAATTACAATTACGATTACCATTACAATTACAATTACCATTACAATTACAATTACAATTACAATTACAATTACAATTACAATTACAATTACAATTACAATTACAATTACAATTACAATTACAATTACAATTACAATTACAATTACAATTACAATTACAATTACAATTACAATTACACTTACAATTACAATTACAATTACAATTACAATTACAATTACAATTACAATTACAATTACAATTACAATTACAATTACAATTACAATTACAATTACAATTACAATTACAATTACAATTACAATTACAATTACAATTACAATTACAATTACAATTACAATTATAATTACAATTACAATTTCAATTACAATTACAATTACAATTACAATTACAATTACAATTACAATTACAATTACAATTACAATTACAATTACAATTACAATTACAATTACAATTACAATTACAATTACAATTACAATTACAATTACAATTACAATTACAATTACAATTACAATTACAATTACAATTACAATTTCAAATACAATTACAATTACAATTACAATTACAATTACAATTACAATTACAATTACAATTACAATTACAATTACAATTACAATTACAATTACAATTACAATTACAATTACAATTACAATTACAATTACAATTACAATTACAATTACAATTACAATTACAATCACAATTACAATTACAAATACAATTACAATTACAATTACAATTACAATTACAATTACAATTACAATTACAATTACAATTACAATAACAATTACAATTACATTTACAATTACAATTACAATTACAATTACAATTACAATTACAATTACAATTACAATTACAATTACAATTACAATTACAATTACAATTACAATTACAATTACAATTACAATTACAATTACAATTACAATTACAATTACAATTACAATTACAATTACAATTACAATTACAATTACAATTACAATTACAATTACAATTACAATTACAATTACAATTACAATTACAATTACAATTACAATTACAATTACAATTACAATTACAATTAGAATTACAATTACAATACCAATTGCAATTATAATTACAATTACAATTACAATTACAATTACAATTACAATTACAATTACAATTAAAATTACAATTACAATTACAATTCTAATTACAATTACAATTACAATTACAATTACAATTACAATTACAATTACAATTACAATTACAATTACAATTACAATTACAATTACAATTACAATTACAATTACAATTACAATTACAATTACAATACAATTACAATTACAATTACAATTACAATTACAATTACAATTACAATTATAATTACAATTACAATTACAATTACAATTACAATTACAATTACAATTACAATTACAATTACAATTACAATTACAATTACAATTACAATTACAATTACAATTACAATTACAATTACAATTACAATTACAATTACAATTACAATTACAATTACAATTACAATTACAATTACAATTACAATTACAATTACAATTACAATTACAATTACAATTACAATTACAATTACAATTACAATTACAATTACAATTACAATTACAATCACAATTACAATTACAAATACAATTACAATTACAATTACAATTACAATTACAATTACAATTACAATTACAATTACAATTACAATTACAATAACAATTACAATTACATTTACAATTACAATTACAATTACAATTACAATTACAATTACAATTACAATTACAATTACAATTACAATTACAATTACAATTACAATTACAATTACAATTACAATTACAATTACAATTACAATTACAATTACAATTACAATTACAATTACAATTACAATTACAATTACAATTACAATTACAATTACAATTACAATTACAATTACAATTACAATTACAATTACAATTACAATTACAATTACAATTACAATTACAATTACAATTACAATTACAATTACAATTACAATTACAATTACAATTACAATTACAATTACAATTACAATTAGAATTACAATTACAATACCAATTGCAATTATAATTACAATTACAATTACAATTACAATTACAATTACAATTACAATTACAATTAAAATTACAATTACAATTACAATTCTAATTACAATTACAATTACAATTACAATTACAATTACAATTACAATTACAATTACAATTACAATTACAATTACAATTACAATTACAATTACAATTACAATTACAATTACAATTACAATTACAATTACAATTACAATTACAATTACAATTACAATTACAATTATAATTACAATTACAATTACAATTACAATTACAACTACAATTACAATTACAATTACAATTACAATTACAATTACAATTACAATTACAATTACAATTACAATTACAATTACAATTACAATTACAATTACAATTACAATTACAATTACAATTACAATTACAATTACAATTACAATTACAATTACAATTACAATTACAATTACAATTACAATTACAATTACAATTACAATTACAATTACAATTACAATTACAATTACAATTACAATTACAATTACAGTTACAGTTACAGTTACAATTACAATTACAATTACAATTACAATTACAATTACAATTACAATTACAATTACAATTACAATTACAATTACAATTACAATTACAATTACAATTACAATTACAATTACAATTACAATTACAATTACAATTACAATTACAATTATTATTACAATTACAATTACAATTACAATTACAATTACAATTACAATTACAATTACAATTACAATTACAATCACAATTACAATTACAATTACAATTACAATTACAATTACAATTACAATTACAATTACAATTACAATTACAATTACAATTACAATTACATTTAAAATTACAATTAAAATTACAATTACAATTACAATAACAATTACAATTACAATTACAATTACAATTACAATTACAATTACAATTACAATTGCAATTACAATTACAATTACAATTACAATTACAATTACAATTACAATTACAATTACAATTACAATTACAATTACAATTACAATTACAATTACAATTACAATTACAATTACAATTACAATTACAATTACAATTACAATTACAATTACAATTACAATTACAATTACAATTACAATTACAATTACAATTACAATTACAATTACAATTACAATTACAATTACAATTACAATTACAATTACAATTACAATTACAATTACAATTACAATTACAATTACAATTACAATTACAATTACAATTACAATTACAATTACAATTACAATTACAATTACAATTGCAATTACAATTACAATTACAATTACAATTAGAATTAGAATTACAATTACAATTACAATTACAATTACAATTACAATTACAATTACAATTACAATTACAATTACAATTACAATTACAATTACAATTACAATTACAATTACAATTACAATTACAATTACAATTACCATTACAATTACAATTACAATTACAATTACAATTACAATTACAATTACAATTACAATTACAATTACAATTACAATTACAATTACAATTACAATTACAATTACAATTACAATTACAATTACCCTTACAATTACAATTACAATTACAATTACAATTACAATTACAATTACAATTACAATTACAATTACAATTACAATTACAATTACAATTACAATTACAATTACAATTACAATTACAATTACAATTACAATTACAATTACAATAACAATTACAATTACAATTACAATTACAATTACAATTACAATTACAATTACAATTAGAATTACAATTGCAATTGCAATTACAATTACAATTACAATTACAATTACAATTACAATTTCAATTACAATTACAATTACAATTACCATTACAATTACAATTGCAATTGCAATTGCAATTGCAATTCCAATTCCAATTACAATTACAATTACAATTACAATTACAATTACAATTACAATTACAATTACAATTACCATTACAATTACAATTACAATTACAATTACAATTACAACTACAATTACAATTACAATTACAATTTCAATTACAATTACAATTACAATTGCGATTGCAATTGCAATTGCAATTGCAATTGCAATTACAATTCCAATTCCAATTACAATTACAATTACAATTACAATTACAATTACCATTACAATTACAATTACAATTACAATTACAATTACAATTACAATTACAATTACAATTACAATGACAATTACAATTACAATTACAATTACAATTACAATTACATTTACAATTACAATAACAATTACAATTACAATTAAAATTGCAATTACATTTACAGTTACAATTACTATTACCATTACAATTACAATTACAATTACAATTACAATTACAATTAAAATTACAATTACAATTACAATTACAATTACAATTACAATTACAATTACAATTACAGTTACAATTACTATTACCATTACAATTACAATTACAATTACAATTACAATTACAATTACAATTACAATTACAATTACCATTACAATTACAATTACCATTACAATTACCATTGCAATTGTAATTGCAATTGCAATTGCAATTGCAAATGCAATTGCAATTGCAATTGCAATTACAATTACAATTCCAATTCCAATTACAATTACAATTACCATTACAATTACAATTACAATTACAATTACAATTACAATTACAATTACAATTACAATTACAATTACAATTACAATTACAATTACAATTACAATTACAATTACAATTACAATTACAATTACACTTACAATTACAATTACAATTACAATTACAATTACAATTACAATTACAATTACAATTACAATTACAATTACAATTACAATTACAATTACAATTACAATTACAATTACAATTACAATTACAATTACAATTTCAATTACAATTACAATTACAATTACAATTACAATTACAATTACAATTACAATTACAATTACAATTACAATTACAATTACAATTACAATTACAATTACAATTACAATTACAATTACAATTACAATTACAATTACAATTACAATTACAATTACAATTACAATTTCAAATACAATTACAATTACAATTACAATTACAATTACAATTACAATTACAATTACAATTACAATTACAATTACAATTACAATTACAATTACAATTACAATTACAATTACAATTACAATTACAATTACAATTACAATTACAATTACAATTACAATTACAATTACAATTACAATTACAATTACAATTACAATTACAATTACAATTACAATTACAATTACAATTACAATTACAATTACAATTACAATTACAATTACAATAACAATTACAATTACAATTACAATTACAATTACAATTACAATTACAATTACAATTACTATTGCAATTGCAATTGCAATTACAATTACAATTACAATTACAATTACAATTACAATTACAATTACAATTACAATTACAATTACAATTACAATTACAATTACAATTACAATTACAATTACAATTACAATTACAATTACAATTACAATTACAATTACAAATACAATTACAATTACAATTACAATTACAATTACAATTACAATTACAATTACAATTACAATTACAATTACAATTACAATTACAATTACAATTACAATTACAATTACAATTACAATTACAATTACAATTACAATTACAATTACAATTACAATTACAATTACAATTACAATTACAATTACAATTACAATTACAATTACAATTACAATTACAATTACAGTTACAATTGCAATTACAATTACAATTACAATTACAATTACAATTACAATTACAATTACAATTACAATTACAATTACAATTACAATTACAATTACAATTACAATTACAATTACAATTACAATTACAATTACAATTACAATTACAATTACAATTACAATTACAATTACAATTACAATTACAATTACAATTACAATTACAATTACAATTACAATTACAATTACAATTACAATTACAATTACAATTACAATTACAATTACAATTACAATTACAATTACAATTACAATTACAATTACAATTACAATTACAATTACAATTACAATTACAATTACAATTACAATTACAATTACAATTACAATTACAATTACAATTACAATTACAATTACAATTACAATTACAATTACAATTACAATTACAATTACAATTACAATTACAATTACAATTACAATTACAATTACAATTACAATTACAATTACAATTACAATTACAATTACAATTACAATTACAATTACAATTACAATTACAATTACAATTACAATTACAATTACAATTACAATTACAATTACAATTACAATTATAACTACATTTACAATTACAATTACAATTACAATT